>VZSZ01003992.1:384442-411583 GCA_013398815.1 Ibidorhyncha struthersii
CAAAAAGCTTTCCCAAAGTCACTAACACAATTAGTACCAAGAATTTTTAAGTTAATTCTGACAAGACATCCAACTTACTAATCATTTCAATTAATAGACTTTAGTCTCCTGTTCTTACAAAACCAATTACGTCTCTCCTTTGACTAAACACTTCATCACAGTAAAAAGCTATGGAATTGCTGAGAAAAACAAAATATATCTAATGGCTNTTTTGAAGTGAATATTGTGTTTGAACTGGTAGGGTGGCTCTACTTTTTACAAAAACAAATTTTACAACTTTAGACCAGTTTATACATGAATGAAAAAACATGCAGGTTAATAAAATGGAAGAAATTAAAAAGAATCCTTCCAAGTAAGCATTTATACTAGAAAGTATATTTATTCCTGCACTATAAAATGGCAATTCAAATCCAAAGGCTGCCAGTCCAAAATTAATAACAGTAAGAAAAAACCAAACATACCCTATTTCATTTGCTACCACAATTAAAAATGGGTCATAATAAATGGCTATTAAAACATGAAATTTGGTAGTGCTTTTCACGCTGGTTCCTAGCAACTGCAACATCTTGGCCAAACTTGTAAAATTCTTGATTTCAAGCAGTAGTAAGTGATTTTTCATTACACTCAATGAATATGTTACTTCCAACCACATTAAAAAGAGAAAACAGTCAAATAAGAAAATGAAAATTAAACACATGCTATTAACAGCAGTCACAGAAAAATTACTCCCACAATAAAAAGCCTCAGAGAAATTGGTGGAAATATTTCCTGCTTATCCCAGTGGTTTATAAGCCAATAGTAATTTAGGTGTTGGTAGAATTAGAGCTCTCATATATGCCTGGATGGTTATTTATGCCTTGGCAAACCTTATCTTTTAGCCATATTGACAACATTGTTTTTAAGTTTGCAGATGATTGTGTTGTTTAATCTTCTATCTCATTCCATGTTTCTCTAGACATCTCAGTATTTCAGCTATTCTGAGGTCAAAGCAAATTTTGCTGGATTTGATAACTACAGATTCTGCAATACATTCAGTATGTCCTTGCATCAGTGGCTTGAGGAATGAGGCCAGATGAATATTCAGGTCACAGTGCTGAATGCTGCAAACTAAAATTGCTGGAAGCCCTCCTAGGAGGGCATTAGAATTTGTAACTCTTCTGTTGAAATGACATGTGTTGCTCTCATGAATCTATCACTGAACAAGGACAGGAACAGAATACATAAATTGTTTAACTAATGATTAAGAACTAGTCAGGAATAAAAACGTCTGTCTTGCAATAAATTGCACAGGGTCCAAAACTGTTGTAGTTTCAATAGAAAAGGTAATGTGCAGTTCTCTGTTAAACAAACATATTCACATGTACACGCCCATAGGCTAGAGATGGAGAAGATATTCTGAGTGAAAAAATTGTCAAACGGATTAATCAAAACCCACCTTTGCTGGATGTCCAATACCCGTTTCCCATGGTCTGGCTTTGAAAGGTTAATAAAACACTGAGATTAATCTTGTTAAAACCAAATATTTCCACCTTGAATGTTAAATGAAAATTACCTTGTGTTTAAATTTGTTGGAATTCTTGTTTTCTTTCTTGTTGAGATCGATGAAGTAATGAGTAATGCGGTCCTTGGATTTAGAATCCATGTCCCAAGAAATCTTGAAGGAATCACATGTGATGTTACTTATTTTGATGTTGTGCGGGACTGGAAGTTCCTCCATCTCTGCAATCCCACTGTCTTGTGATTTATTCCCTGCATAAAAAATAAGCACGATTCATTCAGTTAAAGGCCTATTAGATATCTGTTTTCTGTGCTCAAATATAATCACATCTCCGAACAGCCTTTCAGAAAGCCTTATAGGTGGTACTCAGAAGCAACTATGAGGTAAAATCATGTAAATCTCAATTTCAGTGATGGGAAATATTGAAAAGGGATGAAATTCCTCATGTGGATAAACACTAATAATGTGTAAGCAGCCTGCACAGACTGGCTAGTATCACAACTGTGTGCAGTTGTAGTTTGAGAACAAGAAATGTCTGAAGGTATCTGGTGCTACAGCGTTTAGTTAAGATGCCAGCAAGGTCCACAGTTAATGTAATGGCCCTATCCATACCTGTCAGTGAAATAAATACAAGAAGAAATCATATTCAACCTAAAACTATTTTTCAAGCACAAAGTAAAACCAATCCCTTCAAGGTTTTTAGATGGTGTATGTACACACGTGTATGTATACACATACATAAAACACTGTCTCCTTCACAATGAAAAATTAACAGTGATCATTTTGTTGAGCCACAGTAAAAGGGACATACACACCATTTTCATTTTCTGGTCCTTATTTTCTCTATTCTATTTGCCCAGTTGAGACCCTGCAGTTTTCTTGGGAAGTTTTTTCTAATTTTCTTAGTGCATATGGTAGATGAACAAATCGCCATTGACTCCCCAAAACATCACAAGTTCTAAGATTAGGTCTTCCTTTAGCTCCCAAGGCAACCTTGTAGTAGATCATTCTGTGAACATTAAAACCCAGAAACATAAGGTGATCTTGCACTACATAAGTCAAAAGCAAACAAATAATGAAAACAAGCAAAAAGGCAAGAAAAATTAGTGGGTAGAAAGGAAAATATAGGAAAGGAAAAAACAGAGAAGAAAATGTAAGAGATGGAGTAAAGAAAATGAAACATACATAAAAACAGAAAGCAGCAATGGAGAAAAACAAGGTTAATGCCTGTGTAAGAAAGACAGGAAAGCTCCCAAATTCTGTCCAGATGAGGAAGATTGGAAGCCTATGCAGAGATGTGAGGGAACACATTGTCAGAAATATTTTAGTCACATTTAATTATAGAAAAAGATAGTATTTATATACTTCCATCATAACTGACAAAAAAATGGACACAGAAAGTGAGTCTAGTCTGTAATAATAAAAAAAAGTGACTTGGAAAACATTAGGGACATTTCAACCTATCGACATTGTCAAAGAATTATACCAATGCAAGAATATTAAGGTTGGCTTGATTGTTCAGAATTCTCTTCATGGATATGTGAAATTCAACCACAGAGTCTGCAAAATCCATAGATTTCCAGCTAGTACTCTGAAAAAAGTCATTTTACTGATGACTTCAAGAACCAATAATGACACTTTTCTATTTTTGTTCCGGTTTTATGCATTTACATCCAACAGGTTGTCTATTCTTTAAACAACCTATTGCTCTTTTTTTTTCTTTTCAACCAATATCAAAGTCAGATGGTGTACGGCCTTGCGCAAAATCCTATCCTATTTGTGCCGTCCACAATGACATTTTCAACAGCTGTACTGGCTGCAATAGACTCAGAAATACCAGTCATTACTGAAAGCTTTCTGCTCATATGAAATACACGGTAAGTGCTTTTCCCATCATGAGATTTCAGAAAGCCAGCAGGGAGAAAATGGCACTGCTTTCTTTTGTAAGCATTTTCTATTTGGAAAATGACTGAAAGCTCTACCAGGTACACTGAAAAGGCTACGTATGATTGCTCTGCCAGGAGCGAGGCTCTGTGCTTAAGCAGAAGATGGAGTGATGCTGCTGAGGTTCTCAGACCTCCTGGAGAGCTGGACGGGCTTGGATCCCAGCACAATGAATAACTGAATAAAGACCTGAACAGATATGCAGTCAGGAAATCCAAGCCATCTATATCCACAATACAACAACGTGCAACTTCTTTGCTTCAAAAGTAAGCTTCTATACTCCATAACATATTACAAACAGCCAAAGTAGTTGAAGCTTCAGGAGACACGCAAAGCAGTAATGACCACTGACAAAAAGTTACACAGATGAAAAAAGATTTTGGAGCACACCGATGACAGTAAAAAAGTAAAAGTGCTTCTGTAAATGGGTATTGTTTTCTGTACAATTCTTGGAAATAATGTCTGGTATACATCTTTAGATGTCTGCGCTCCTAGTCCTTTCACTTTCTTTGCTTAAGAAGTGAATAAAGAGTTTAAGTACATGTCTAGCAGAAAATCTCCAGGTAATTTTTAGCAACTGTCCTTGTTTGAGTGACACAGGACTAATTTCTCTTTCAGTAATTTTACTTTTCAGTAAAGTCTCTTCCAATGCCTGGGAAAACTGCGCTTTTAGAAGACTCTAGTGTCTGAATTTGTGAAAATATTTACTTTATACCCAGCTATGGCATGTGGGTTTTAAGGTCTCAGTGTTTTTGAGCTCACCAGGTGAGGGGATGAGGAAGGGCGAGACCCGGGCACTCGACTCAAGCTGGCCAACGGGATTATTTCATACCTTGAATGTCACATTCAATATAAATTAGAAAGTTTGCTGAGGAGTTTCTCCCTCGACAGCTGCCATCCCAAGAACTTCTTGTCTCGGTGCCGGACCCCTGAGCCCTTCCCTTCCTCCCTCCCGAAGCTGTAGCGCTTGCAGTGTCCCACATTGTCTGTCCCCTGCTGGGAATGCACAGCTTCCTACTGCTATAATTGGAGGGGTACAATCCTTGTATATTTTATATTGGTATCAGGATCAGTACTGGTTCTTTATTGTTATTAATGTTAATTATCTAGTCTTATTCTATTAAATCTGTTTATATTTCAACCCTCGTGTTTCCTTGGTTTCCCCCCCCCGATTCCCCTTCCCAGGTAGGGAGGGGTGACTGGGTGAGAGAATAGTTGTCTAAACGACAATAAATTGTTGTGGGTTCATCAAACCACAACAGCAACATTTTAATATGTCAGAAAAAGAAGCTACATGTGCTAAGCTATCCTTTTTTTTGTGATGGAACAAAATCCAAAATAAACACTTTACAGAAATCTTTAAAGCTCTTTGAAAGTGGAAAAAAATCATTTTACAGGTTTTGAAATACAAACCGAATACTAACAGAATATTAAATAAGAAGGTAAAATACCTCACAATCATCACCAGCAAGCAATACTCCATTTTCCCTCGTATTTATAATATGAAGTACCTGTGATATTTGTAATGTATATTACATTTATATTTTGATACATATCTGTGTAGTCCTGAATGTCAAAATCCAGGAACCTGATAATGATAGATAGTATTAATATGGAGGATAATGATTGCGAGTATTGGTAAATGGTAACCTTTGAATAGCTATTAGAGTACCATTGAATGAGAACAAGGGAAAACAAGACAGAGTATGAAAAGCGTGCTCTTGCTCTCTTAGATGCTAAGGAACTGACGCAAAGGACTTAGATGCTAAGATCACTTGTAACAACTACATAACATGGAATATTTCCATGAGAGATTATCAATATTATAAAAGCATTACAACTACTATAATACATAGTCATATACTTATAAGACAAAATAGTAAAAATGGGCAGAACTTTCAGTAGCAGAAGGGTAACTTTGAGCTAAACTTGGAAGTCAGGTGTTTCAGAAAATACTACTATCTGCTTTTAACGTGGGGGTTCAACGAGGGTCTGATAATATTGTCAACCAAACCACTTAAAAATGCTGGCTGCTACAAAGGACTGCTTAGCAGCCCACCCGCTAGTTAAAACTGGAGACTTCATGCGTGTGGTAAGTGAAATATAGGTGTCATGGAGATCAAAAACTGACAGAGATAACTGTCTAAAAAGGTAACACATTTGTACCTTGCCTTTTTTCCACTTGTGCTTTGGTGAATATTTTGAATTGGTTTTCATACTGGAAAGCATGTCCACTTCAAACCACTACTTCTTTATACTAGGATCAATTTAAAGAATAGATCATTATCAGGAAATAGGATGTCTACTAAAAGCAGAAATAGCAGCTGAACTGCCTCAGAACCAGCTTATAGTTGCCCTAAAGCACTCCAAAACTCCAGCTGAAAGGAAGTTACTACTGTTATGGATGTGAAAATAGGTGGAGAAGGCCTTAGAACTGGCTGCTTTCATGTTTGTTGCTTTGCCACTTCATTGAGGCTAAACTGACCTTTCTTTGATGAAGCATCACAATACAGACAAAAACTGAAAAAGAAAGTAGCATAGGAAATGTTACTCTGAACAGCTTCAATCAAAAGAGATCAGCTTCCAGTTAAAATGGCTACTTCATTTTGCACATTCATGTTGCTTCAACACTGAAAGCAACTGCAGGACTGGAGAGAAACACTGCTTTTGGGTCTCTTTTGGGCAGAAGCTTATAGAAGAGTTAGTAGTCAAACAAACCTGGTCTCCCCTGCCAAAAAAAACTAGCCACGTCATCCCTGTGTGCTGCAGAAACACCTCTGTTTTAACAAAAACACAGTTCACTTTTAGCACAAGCAAAAGGACCCAGTGATTCTTGACCCGTATAATAAGAAGTCAAAGACCACTCATGTGTGCATAGGCCACGCTGGAAGCATAAGACTTTAAATTTCTTCAAAGCCAAACAATAAATACAACACAGCAGCTTTACTGAGATCAGCTGCAGAACTGAAAGATTAATGCTTTATGCTCCTGTTCCCAGGCTTATCTCTCTCTGCCATATCCAGAGTTAAATTTCAAGTTAAATTTTCTAATCAATTTTAAAGTGGTTATGATACTCACTGCTGAAGCTGAGCCAAAATGCTGGCAAATGGGTAACGAACTGATTTTATTTATATACACATAGACACACTTAATTTAGTATCCTCATTATATCTTCTACTTACATAAATTATCTCTGAACGGGGAAAAAAAAGGCAGAAAATTCCCATTGAACATTCATGGCTTTAATCTGTCACCATTGGAGACAAATGATAAGACTCGGAAATTGAAAGCCCACACTGAATAGATTTGGAAAAGGATGTTTTTTTTTTAATTTGCCTCGTCACTCAAAACAAGCTGAACCACTACATCTGCAGCAGTGGAAGGGTGGTGGAGAAGAACCCTAACACAACCTCTGATTGGTAGTTACTAAGCATTCACAGTCCCTGAATTTTTATAATTTTAGAATACTTGATCATTCTTTTTCCTTAGTTCTAAAAATGCAGAACTTCACAGCAGGGCAAGGGAGTACGTGCCTACTGATTTTTCATTTCACAGACAAACTGTTTATGCTATCCACAAAAGAAATCCCGAAAGGGCTAATTTGTAATCCACTCTCGAAGCATACTTACAGCTCACAGAAGTGAGTTTTATGAAACTAGACCAGTAAAATAATACATTTCTGGGTTCCTATGACCTTGCTTATAGATGTTTTGAGACTCTGATATTATCTGATGTATCTTGATTATCTTGGGAAATACATTTCTGCTATTAAGTATTAACAATGAAAAAAATTAACTGGAGCAGTATGATACACATTTAATGAATATATAGAATCCCTACACATACATCTGCATTTCCCATAGTTTGAATGTAATTCATCATTTGGAAACATTAAAGAAATGGGTTTGTGCTCAAAGGTTATATACCAGACATGCTGCAGTAGAATTCCTAAGTATTCAGAACTCATGCAATTTGTATTCGGCAATCAAATCACACCCTCTTTCCCGTAACTACATCCACAGCACTAATATGTCACCTTTCACAGCATTAACTATGTAGCTTGCTGCACTATGCAACCATGAAGAATTATCCAGCACTCAAGAAACAAATTCACAGAAAACAGAACCTGCAAGTGACTGAATACAATGACATAACAGCCATCCATCAACAGGGAAAAAACTACAAATATTACAGCCATAATGAGTGTGATTGCTTGTAATCAGCATGAAGTAAACTCAGTGAAATATTCATTCAACTGCAATGATGTCCATTAAATCTGGAGAAATTAAAAGGAGGCAGGGCCAGGTGAAATCCTTTTCTCTGCTGGAGCTGTGAAAGTATCCCTTCCATAATCATGGATGACAAAATATAGTTGTAAAATATTACTATTTATCTGCAATTTAGGCTTGGATTCTAGGGGGAATGACCATCAAAGTAATATAAGAACACTTTTCAGATTGCTATTTACGCTTCATGGGGTTTAGATTCAACCAATTCAGATATTTGCCCGATATCTGGAAAAAAATTACTTATCTATTTTATATGTGGAAAAAATGCAAATATCTAAATAGAATTTGGAATAAAAGGGCATCTGTTTGAAGCATCACTCAACCAAATTTAGAGCTGTCCTAAGTAGTGCTGGAAAGTTACACATCCCTGAAGTGATGTAAATGCGCTTTATATCACAGAGCCCAAATGTGCCAGGAGAACAACCAACAGGAAAGAGAAGAAAGCGATAAAACGGCTTTTCCTTGCATTACTTTAAAATCTCTTGTCAACTGTGTTTCCTGCTAAGGCTTTGTCCTTCTGTTCCTCAAGATGCAAATTACATCAGCTTAATGAAGTGTAACTTACATTTTCATTTAAACCCATTATGAACCCCCCCTTAACACGTATAAACAGATTTGCCTCTTTTGGCATCACACTGGAAAATCTCCAGTTGTACAGACAAAGACAAATCATCTGGTACTAAGTTTCTTTGTACCCAGGGATAAATCTTCAGTGTCTTTAGAGCCATGTTGTGGGAAACGTGGACTTCTGATGCTTTTGGAGCAGACATTCAAAAATCACTATTATGCCTCTCCTTAGCTGCCAACACCATTGCCACAGATCTTTGAAAACATGTTCTCAAAGGATTCGTAAAAAACATTAAGGCATTTTAGGCTGTCAATTTGTACTTCGTAAATCTCACGCTTGTCCTTGCATCTGAAACGGTTGCTATTAAGAATTTTCTTTACCTGAGAATGCTCTGCATTTAATATGGTCTAGATTTAAAACAAAACACAACATGGACAGTGGAATAGCATAGCCATGTTAGTGCTGGCTATTTCCACTTACAATACTGTCTTTTCCAGCTGTAAGTTACACTGAAACATCCTAAGAGCTCACTAGTCTAGCTACCATATTCTCAGCTGACTTAGGAACAGCAGTTTCTTAAACTTTGATTTCACAGTGACTTACAAAAGACAACTGTTTAAAACCTCAGTTTAATTTTCCAGAAGACGTGCACATATTTAGAGATTCCAAATAAACACAGTGTTAAAAGTCATGGAATCTAATAATTTCCAAATAATTTAATTGAAAACATTGAAAATTAACTACTTCTTACAGTCAAGGCACTCATTTAAGGCTCAATTAAAACTTGGTAGAGGAACAGCAAAGTAAATAAGTGTCTGTCCTCTGAATTTACCTCTAGCAGCAACAAAGGAGAAAACAGTTCAACACACTTTCCAAAAATAAGATCTTTTGACATTCATATGATGAAAAATGGCTTTCTGATAGGGGGGATGATGGAAAACTAGGTGACACAAACCACATATTTTAGGGGGACTATACAGACAATAAAGAAAACTAAGCCTATGTGACACGCCAAGCCACTGAAGAATCTCCACCTCTAACACTGACCTGTGGCCCAGGACTGAAAGTTTGCTACAAAAAAGAAAGCCTAGATTCAGTGGTAATTGTTCCAATTGGCTGTGGCTGTCTGTGCTAAAGCAACTCAAAACATCCTCTAGGTTGCTGCAATTTTTCATGGCAGGTAAGACACCCAGAAGCTACTGAACTGACTGGGAACGCCAAACGCACAGGGAAGCCGTGGTGATACCCCCAACCAGCGAGTGGGAGGAAAGCCAGCGGAACAGTCATCATGCCACTTCTGCGTCACCACAATATTCTCCTACACTGATGTAATTTCACTCATCTGGTTCACATAGTTTGGGGTTTATCTGGGCTGCTGTCACACAGAAGATAGTACAGTGCAGCACTTGGTGCACTCTCTTTAGAAAGACACATAAGATATTAACACCTGCAGTTACTTCTGTGAAGTGTCAGCTTCATGAAAACTTAGGAATTCGATAAGGGAAATGCGACTAAGGTTCGTGAGCCAGAAAATAAGCGAGGTGAGACTTTGCCTACATAGCACCAAATTAAAAGCTAATGATTAATACATTCTGGGAAGATATCTGAAAATCAAAAGATATGTAGATGAGGATGAGAGGCATAGAGGAATAAACTATAAGTTAAAGCAATTTTTGACACCCCAAAAGATCAGGCTGACATTATATACAGATACCAATAGCACGTGTAATAAACATACCAAAAGCCAAACAAAATCTTATAATACAAATCACTTTTTTTTTTTTAAAATGTCACCTTTTTTAAGATCTTAAAGTATATCCATTGGGGAAAACAGAAAGTGTTTTTCTCAAGTTAACATTTTCAATACAATGAGAGGCATTACCTATGACCTTTTGAAGTAGAAATGTTTGATGAGAGAGGATCAACTTCATAAAGAGCACCTAGGTACCATGACATAAGAAATCCTCTTTCTAGATACTGATACTAACAACTGAAAGCAACTCGTTTAGAAACAGTAACTCCCATAAAATTGAGAGACATCTTTACACCTTCTGAAACAGAAACATTTCTACCCTTCCTTGTCTTGATGATTCAGCTGACTGTTTATATATCAGCTCTATAAAGGTAAAATATCAAGTTTGTAATTCCAGAAAACTGATATAGACTGACAATATTTGAGTGCTATAATTCAGACTGAATTCTCCAACTTACTGTGGAGGTATTTTATTCACTCAAAAAATTCAATAGGAGGGAGAATTATTCTTTCTCTAGAACCATCAAATATGACAGGAAAGTGCCAGGAAATTATATATTAGCTGGATACTTTAAATTTAATAAATCAAAAAGACAACATCATGTTTTTCTTCTGAGCTCTGGACTGAATGGTTCCCTGTCCAACTGCTAACTATATAAAATTGTTTTACAGGACCAAGACAATCGGTCCTTACCAAGCAAATAATTAAACTGAATATCAAGGATTTCAGTGTTCGCTGCAACACCTCGTTCAAGAGAGACAATGAAATCACACAAAGGAAATACAAATACAATAACATTTATAAAAATATCAAACCAAGGCTGTTATTTGTTAGGCCACATAACATCTCCAGGATGTCTATTCTATTTCAAAGTTCAACTTGCTATTCATAACCACATAAGTAACGTTATGCTTTACTTTTGCGTCTTTTCATGTACAAAAAAAAGTGAATAGTCTGACTCTTAGAAGTCTCTCTCCTCTCCCCAGAATCCTGATAAACTAACTCCCAATACAGATTTTTGTATTTATATAAGCATATTTAAGAATATTTTCTAAATAAGTATCCTTGTAAAACCAATTCCTACATTAGATAAAGAGAGAATGCCTGGCTCTATAAATCCTGTTAGAGGGATAAACCCTTCTAAATCTTCTCCTCATTTCCTCCCCATGTCTGATACTACTGTTGCACATTTTCTAGTAAGATAATGTGCATTCTGTCCAACATTTTAAAAAATAGTTTTGAAACAAGCGTGTTACTTATTTTTAATATGTATACCTATATTTACTGAGGGATTTTTAAAATGTTCATATACATTTAGATTCTCTTGTAACTTGGTTTTAATTCAAGGCTTAATTTAGCTGTTTCCTACTAATCTACACCATTGACTTCAGCAGGAATATTCCACATTGCAAAACAAAGAGAACAAAACTAGGCTCTGCGAGCACAATTGTGCCTTTAGGACAGCCGCCTTCTTCAGCAGAGAGGGTACCCCGAAACTATGCCTACATAAAGCAACGAGCAATCTCCAGATTGCCTAGTTTCTTTATTAAAGAATTTCTCTCAGCCTCTTTACAAAGGACTCAATTCTTCCTCCATCTCACATGGAGAACAAATGTACTCTACAAGTGGTCCCATGATTCAAATCAGGAGCAGACCAATATCTCAACCCTGCCACTGACAGCAGCAAATGTGCAGGCTCTTAGTTCCCACCGAGCAGCACCCCGCTCTCTCCCAAGCCTCGTTTCTCACTGCCTGCTGTCAACTACAGGACTGAAACCTTGTTCTGCAAGCAGCCTCTTGTTTCACAAAGATGGCTCAGAGGCTCAATTGCTACGTGACAGGAGGTATAGTACAGCAACAGTGTATAATGAAAGAAAAGCATTCCGCACAGTCCTGAAGGTTTGCCATTCGCTTGAATACTAACTCAACTGAGATGCCCATTTGCCCTCAGCAAAAGCACTTGACTATCATGTATTTTGCAATCTAGTGCTGATGGGACTTCAGGGGCTTAGTATGCTCAAATGTGTATAAGTATGTTTTCCACTAACACCAGTGGGAATCCACAATGCAAGCGTGGCAAACCTGACAGCAAATAAAGAGTTACACTGGTACTGTTTTGAACATGATTGTGCCATCAGAACTATAGGGCTTTGATCTACAGCTCAAGCATTCTCTCAGTGAACACTGAATGCAACATTACGTTAAACAGGAAATTAAGTGTATCTGTACAGAAAAGGCTACTATAATTAGTAAGCAGAAATCAAATAGTCCCATTATAATGTTTCTGTGGAATATAAATTTTGGCTTAGATACAAAATTCTCTAGAGTGGATTTGTTGGGCCATATGTACTCCTTCAAAGTGAAAGATAATAAAAGCCAAACACTTCTTTCCTCCTTAAAAATAACAGTAGACAGTAATAAGGAAAAAATGGGAACAACATTCACTCCTGCGATAAGACCACAGATGTCTGTGGAATTACACCTGGAACAAATTTTCTACAAAAGATGCATCCTCTGATTCAAAAGCAAAGGCTACTGTCCAAAAGATTTTATACATATGACTTGCAATGATGTTCATGTGCAATACTGATATGATGTACTATGCTAAGAAAGAAGAAAATACTAACAAAGACATCAGCCTTGGGCAGTTAGTCTCCTCAGGCTCACTTTCCATTCAGTGAAGAAAGACAGTTTCTGAAATTAGATAATCTGAGTACCTACAGTTAGCTCTCATATTTAACTTTGTGCTGGAGGAGTCTAATTCTTTTCAGAGACTAGACAGGGAGGTCACAGATGTTAAGAGCTAGCTGAAGCTATCCTTTGTAATTATTTCCTAAATTACATTCCTCAATTCTCATGATGCAACAGCAACCTCCGATAAGTTGCAATATTCCTGCCAAAGAGAAACAAGACAAAGAACGTGGGGGAAAAAAGTAAGTATTACACTGCAGCCAATTTCTGAACTCTCATAGCAAAGAAATCTACATCTTACTGACTCAGAAATATCCTCTGAACTGATACTTTAAAAGGGATAAACTTTTCAAGAATAATTTCTCTGAATTTCTGAGTCAAATACTTAAGTTTTTCACTTATCCCCACAATATTTTTTCTGAACGCACTAATAGGATCAAACATCTCAGGACCCTTTAAGCTTGAATGTGGATGAATTTATATCTTGCTAACTGCAATTATAGCTAAATTATTTCATAACTGTAATTTAATTAATTTTAATTAAAAATAAATAATGCGTTCAATTGCACCATTAAACTAATTTTTCAATAATTGTTTCCTCTTTTGTTATTACCATAAAGAAAATTCAGATATATCACTGTGAGTTGTCCTCTGTTATTATCAGCCAATTGTTTTGAATTCACTGCCAATTCTTCCTTTGATTTTTGACCCATCCTTATCTGAAGCAAAAATTTAAGTAACATTTGGTAACATCTTCAGAAGTACCTAAATGGTTTAGAGGTGTCTTACTGAAATCAAGGGGATTTAAGCTGAGTTACTTGAGGGTTTCTGAAAACTTGACTGCAAATATCTAACAATTAATACCAATGGCTGAACGTGAATTGTGGAGGCACATGGGTTTCACAAACCCAAAGCACAAGACAAAACATGACCGAAAAACTGATCAGAAAAACTTCATGCAAGGGCTAATATGGCAAGGCTGCTCTTATTCTTTCATTAAGATTAAAATCTTATTGGGTATCCTGATGTCTTGAAAGCATTTAGTATTTATACTTTACTCATTCAAAAGTTAACCACATTTTCAGAATGTCAATAGCAGCCAAAAACCTAGACTTTCCGATAGAGTAAAATGGAAATAGATGCAAGTCTCTGTTGATACAATTACACCTTTTTAAAGTTTCTGTTACTCCATATGGATATTTTTTGGAAGATTTTTTTTATGAAGACTGGATGCCACTATCCTTCTATAAAGTACTTAGTGTTCCACAAGGCTGGGCCACTATTACTCAATTTTTCCTCTTTTCTTTTCACATTTTTATTACACATAAGTTGAGGAGTTTTAACTCAGTAAAATGCTAAGCTAAACACACACATGCACACACAAAATTTAATTTTTACTGTGTTAATAAATATACGGGGAAATTATGAAAAAGGAGGAATTTCATTATCAGATAGAATTATGCAACTGGAAAGTTGTGAATAATCATGTGACACTAAAAAAACCCCCACCTAGCCCAGAAGATCAAATTGACATGCCATCACACCTATTTTTCCCCTTGTCTAAGATATGCAAATCTACTGATTCTACCATGCTCTGAGGACTGACCAAATCTTTGAGGTAGAGAGCTGAGAAGAAGTGGTGCGATCTCCTTTTATGACCCATGAATATCAAAACCAAGTAAACTGAATTGGCCAGATAAGCTGAGACTGAATGCAAATAACACCACCAAACACCAGCATCTTGCTCCTCATCCTGTTTACTGAGTGATTTATATATGCAAAAAGATTTATACTGACATACTGGAGTTCTCCTAGACTGCTTATACTGATGATGTGTTTTTATTTTTTACTGTGCCTTGTCATGTTGAAGCTCAACAAGCTTCTCTGCAATCTTCTATGGAATGAGAGTTGCAGTGTGGCAAAAATAGCTACAGCTGCACTACAACTCCTACTGGCACACCATTGGTTTTCAAGCTAGGCTAATGCAATTCTACCTTCTTAAAATCAAAGAGGACATTATAGCAGACCACAAACACTAAGCCACCACGCTATTTACTACTAATTAAAGTAATGCTCCCATTTTGTTCAACACAGCAAGCTTACAGTACATGGGTGGTACGTTGCTCTTCTCAGCACGTGTTGATGACAAGATGCATTTAAAAAACAAATTTTAATTAAAATGAGCATTTCTCAGCTGCTGAAAGGGAAAGAAGGTAATAAGGGATGTAAAAGGCTCTAAACCATCTTCTAGTTTAATTTAAATGCAATTTAAAAATTAACTTTACAGCCACTTACATATAACTAGAATTTGCGTATAATGCATACCTTCAGTTATAAGGAATTCCATACTTTGAAAGCAAGTAACTACATCAGAAACACTACTATAAAAGCAGCTCAATTTATCACATGTACTTTATTAATTTAGCAGGAGAAGCCTACATTGTCAGGTATCTATGCATCCTTATGAAATTCTGACCATACTTCAGACTGCACTCAGACCCATTTTGTGGTATATTTTCAGAAGGCTGCTATCTCAGTACTCTTTTGCTGGAAAACAGGGAGTGACATTTTTCAGCAGACTCCCATCCTGCTGATCACTAAAGGGGCAGATTTTAGAGCAGGAAGGGATCTGAAGCTTCTTATGGCATGAAGTCTTTCTCTTCTGATGAAGAAACAAGTACAGCTGCCTCTGAGACTGCGGAACTGCCTATGTTTCCAAGACTAACAACGAAAGAAAACAGATCTGATAGATGAAGGCACTGACTGCATGACCCTGGACAAGTTGCTTGGGGCCAGATTCCGATCCAAGTTACACTGCTCTGGGTCACTGGCCTAATTGCTCCAATGCTCTTCCGCTAACACAGTGTAACTGAGGGCAAAGAGTTAGCTTTAATCTTCTATTGCTTTTAATATTAACCGTTTATTAGAGAATTGAGTGGCCTTTCATGATTTGTGTTTTCACACATCACTAAAAAAAAAAAAGAGGCAAACAAAACACTTTCATTTTAGTTTATTACTATGGACATCACGCTCATACTTGTTTACCTCATTCTTATTTGGCTGGCAACATCTTGTGCCATTTATTGCAGCTGTGTCTTAATTAAAACCAAAAACGTGTTCTCTACCTCAAGTCATATGAGTTCAAATCTAGCCAGGAGAGGCACCCTTGTATTCACATGAGCTTTAATTTGACCTGCCAGCTTGTCTGAAAACCAACTGCCTTGATCGCACAAGGATTTTCCTTTAAGACCCAATTTTCTTTCAAGCAAAGGGAAGCCCAGAGACAAAGGCAAAACTCGTCACTTGAAGGGCAGCAGAGAGAACTCAAGACTGGGGAACGCAATTTTACTAAGCATTTTTCTTGAGAAAGTAGGGTGCTCAGCATGAGTGGGCTTTTGTAACTCACTGGATACCCTGGCAGTCTGCAGCACGAATGAGCATTTCTTTACTTCAGCGCACTGGTAATTGCTGTGTGCTTTTCACACAGACCTCTTATAAGGAATAGGATTTGGCTCTGTTTTACACCAGTTTGTGCTTTTTAACTGTGATTTGAAATGTATTACATATTCACAATAGTTCAGGCAATTCTACTCTGTAACTTGTACTATTTTTTTAAAGTTAATTTTTATGCAGGTTTCAGTTTTTCTCTCAGCCCTATAACCTATATAAAGGATAGAGGGATTCTGAGAGCCTTAAATCAGATAGGATTTAAGAACTCCATGCTACCTAAGCAGAGTGACAAAGTACAGAAGCAATGTATTCAATGGGTCGAGGTTCCAAAGCACGGTACAAAGCAGTTCACAGACAGAGGAAACAAAGAAATGTACCTGGAGTTTCAGGTGCCTCCATCTAGGGGGGAAGAGAAAGTAACCTCTACATGTAGGCAGAGGTGAGACAATCCCAGTAAATTCTATGTGAAGTCTTAGTGCTCAAATCTGTCCTTTCATGAAGGGCAAGGTGGTAGCTGTGTCATCAGAGCACAGGTAACACTGGCTAAAATTCCGGTATGTTCCACAGAAGGAGGACACAACTTCTCTGTGATGCAATGGATTCAGTGAGCAGATAAGCTTGGGAATTTTCCATTCCTGTGATTAGTGATATGCCTTGAAATTACATTGAAAGTGTAAAGGCTGGAAACTGGTCAGAAACACTAGCACTCTGAAAGCCACATGTTTACTACTGAGCATTTATATTAAATTTCCTGCATAAATTCCATCATAAAAGTGCATAATATTTACTTTATGTCATCAGATGCACCTTAGTAGCATTAAAATACAATCTGCTGCACGCTCTGTTCTTAATTTTATCCCTTAGTTTATATAAACTCATGTATAATTTCCCTTTACATAACTTGGATTAAAAGGACCAATGACACAGCATGAATCACTCCACTGATACTTGTATACTAGTACTTACGGCTGGCCAAGGTTGAAAGAACCTTTTAACATCTTTTTATCCTGCTGATTTTGAAGTCCATGTGTGTTCAACTAAGAGTACACACAGAAGTAAACTGAAAAAAAACCCAGAATAATCTTTTTAAAATGTTATCTCTAGCCCCAAATTGAAGAGAGACAAAATCCAGACAAACTGCAACTTAAAGAGACAAATTCCAAATTAGATGCCTATCTGTATGAAATGATTGAATACACACAACAAAAGTTAGGAAAATACAGATGTTGTAGGATATTAATCATGCCGTGTTATGAACGCAAATCTGTTTTTACACAAAGTCTTATTGAAACCAATGGAACAGCTCAGAGAATAAATTTATGGAATGCCTCTGACGCTTGCAAACTGCAGAATTCTCCTAAAAATAGTGCATTGATATAGAAAACTTAACATGGGAATTCCTCAAACTATGCTTCTAGAGCTGCCAGCTGTGTCTGACCTAACAGTATTGGAAAAATAAATTCCAGATGCCACTCCATACTTGGAACTAAGAAAGAATGCAACTATGGTAATACTTTCTGTCATTCTGCAGGAGTGACAGAGTAACACCAAACTAATTTTAAGGTTTCCCATTTTTGGCAGCAGCCAGAACTGTCAAGGCTCACAGAAACTGTTGTTAGGTTATAAAAACAGTATAGCTAATCATTGGTTTTGAAAACATCCATGCAAAACAGCTTGTTCATTCAAGCATAAATAAAACAAGAACACCCTGTGAAAACAATAAAATAAAATTGATTAATGATTCAACTACAAACACCACTGTGAAAATTGATCCAGCTACAAACACTACAACAAATTCTAACCAAAGCTTCTGTGCTGAAGGAAACATTTTCAAGGTCAAATAAAGGATGCTCCACCATATAACAAAACCTAGTGCGGAAACCACAGGAAGTGATCCTAAAGCAGAGCTTTCTCTCGTTCCAACATCATAAACATTGTATTTGTTCATACTTTCCTACAGTAGTGACATATTTTATACATGTATCATGTATTGGCAATGCTAGTACTATATTTTCAGACATGTTTATAAATTTTTGAAGAAAGTAGTCTGCAAGTAAAAGGCTTAAAACTTCTATCAATAGAGAAAAGAAAACATAGTGGTCAATTCTGGGCTGTGTTCAGCCAGAATTAAATATAGCCTTCCAGGTCACATAAAGCACAAAAGGCCATGCATGCTGGCAGCACGGTAGACGCACCTACTGTACCAAGTGGACTAAGAAAAACAAACCCAGATTGTAAGGACTTTTAAAGATTACCTCCTCAATTGTGGCTAAAGATGCTGGCACTATTTCAGCAGTACAAAGGGAACTGAAAACTACCTTGTTCAGAAAAGCTGGGGCCTCCAAACCTGCTATATAGAGGCCATGAATAATAAAATGTGGAGAAAATTACAAAGAATGGGTAAAGGAGAAGATCCTTCTAGATTTTGGAGGAAAAATTAATGAGGCAGAGAAGTGCCAGAAGGAAAACCCAAGGTCAGGAAGATAAGCTTCAGCAAGCCTTTGGACACAATTGAACACAATGATGCCTGACTGGAACCTGTTCAAAAATGAATGATGATATACTGGAGAACTCTAAATAAGAATGTGATATAGGCTCTCCTCACCTCACCTTACATGACAAAAGAAACATTGTGCTCATTCTAGAAGCTATGTCTCTGGGACCAGGGACCTGACTGGAAGGCTGCTGTAAAAGCTGAAGTGGCCTGTAGGGCAGACTCTGATCTAGATTATACAGGCATAACTGCAGGGTCAATAGCTAATTCGGAGAAGCGAGCTCAGAACACAGTTTACCAGAGGTGGCAAAGCCATCAGATTAGTAGGCTAAGAAGAAAATTGCTACATCTAGTTTAAGATAGAAGATGAAACAGATGAGGAGGATACTAATGGTTTAACTCTTACTCAAGTAAAACGGGTTGTGCCTTTGAGATTTGCAGAAGACATGAAATTTTAAGTGAGGCTCAGCATTCCTACTTCTCAAACGCTGAAGTGAGCAGAATTTCTCTTCCCTGAATGATTCCTCCTGCCATTGTACTTACTAAGAACTACTGATCTGCAGGGCTGACCATTGCCTGGCAGAAATGAGAGTGATACATGGCAAAACAGCCAGTTCAGGTGTCTATAGGGCTACCACAGAGCCTGTGGGTAGTTCCAGGCTAAATAAGCATCTTTATGAATGATCTGGGAAGAAAAGATCACAATTCTGTATTGCAGACAACATTAAAATAGAAGGAGCTGTAAGCACAAGATGGCTTAGAAACACAGGCAAAAAAAGATAAAATGGATTCTGTTACAGAATAAATAAAAGAACACGTCTAGGAACTATAATCTGCAACAAACACAAAGAAAAAGGGACATACATGGGAGACAGTAATGTTTAAAAAGCCTTAATTATAACAATGAGTAGAAATTAACTACAAACCCTACATTATATATTTGAGTTTCAACTCAGCAATATTAGTGTATAGCACTGGGACAGAACAGTGCTTCTGTATATGAATCTGACATAATTACACATCAAGCATTTCAGTTGCTTTGTAAAGGATCTAGAGACGTTTCAGTGAAGAATAATTGAATCAGTAGGGGTGCAAATAGAATACCAGGCAAGACTGAAATAGCTAATAATATATAACTTGGTCATTGCCGGTTAAAATAGTTAATAATCAATTACTCAGATTTGAGTGGTATAAAGTTCTAAAAGAAGATGAGGAGGGAGGAAGAAGAAAGAAAAATAACTCAAAAAATTAAAGAATATAAAGGAAGAATGGGGATGACTACGTTTCTTAACACAGGGATGTTGAATAGTCAGTTTTTAGCAAAGCCCTATTAGTTATTAGTGGCATCATTGCTTATGCAAGACAGGATAAAATACTTGCAATGGTGAGACGAAGTGAAAGACATAAGCAAACTGTTAGTTTTTTTCTCTTCCACAATTCTAAACATCATTCATGAAGACTTCAAATGAGTTGCTTGGCTCCATTTAGTATTTTTCTATGTCCTAACAGTAAGGAATATTACACGTGAAAATCTTAGTCTCTGGCAAGAACGTAAAGCTAAAAAGCCATAATAAGTATTTTTCTTTGCAACAAGAGAGCTTTTGAAGCCATGTACTAGATCTTAGCTCCTACCTGAGGAAGTGTTATTGCTTGCCTCAAAAAAAAAAAAAAAGAAATTGCTATTTTTAAGTTCAGCCAGGTTAGATGAAATTTTATGGAAGAAATACATGTCTTAGTAGGCCATTCCATGATTCAAACCCCAGAAAAGCGATACAGTTTGCATTTTGAAGAGAGCAAATTTAGATCTCCAAACTTGCAGTTGGGGAGAGGAATAAAAACAACAATAAACATCCCTCTGAATTTTGTGCCCTAACAAAACATCACAGTTACAAGCACCTCTCTATTGTGCCGGATATGAAAATATGAGTTGTTTGTTCCTGTGCTTAGAACTCTCATAGTTTAAAAAACCCAAACAACTATGCAAGTCCAACCATTCAGGTCACTAAGAATTAGTGCAAAATTTGGATCTCTTAGTTGTCCTTCAGGTGGGAGTCTACCTAGAAATTCAATTTTCCCATGTTGCTGAGACTTACAGAGTAACATTTCAGAAATAATCCATAATGCCAAAAAAGGCATTTGTAGAACGCATCCAGAGACTAGATGATGCCACTTCATCCCTTCTGTTTGAAACGCAAACGTGTACATAATATGGCCATGAAAACTCCCATTTACAAACTCTAGAAGTATCTTTCAGAATGCTCCAATAAATCCAGCATAATAATAAACTGAAATAAATAAGAAAGCATGAGACATGCTCAAATAACATGGAAAGCACAGATGCAAGTTGCTTACATAAGACAGAAATGACATCTTAGCTTGTATGATGTAATGCTTTTATACAAGCTTCTTAGACTAAACAATTTTGATGGTGTCAAGTGCTTGAAAGGTGATGAAATTGATTTATTCAACTGAAATTGGCCAAGACACCAATTCTGGTTCTAATCCTGATACCCAAATACTATCTTCAAATATATGAAGTGAGTACAGAAAAAAACCTTTAAAAGCACTTTAGTGAGATTGTATAGTTTAAGTCATCGATAGTTAGAAAACATCACAATGAAGCATACTTGCATAACCTTAAATTGGCCCCTTTGTTTGTTCAGAATATGATATAGTCTTTAACTGCATGATTACATACTATTTTTTCCACATAAATTCTGACTCATTCAGCATACATAATGAATAGTACGTACATAATGAACTATTTTTCTTGTAACAGCTATTCGCTATTGTTCAGTGTGTAGTCCCAGGACTTATTTGCTACACATTATTCAAATTCTGCTCTGAAAACAAAATTATGAATTCCATCATGGGTTTTTCCATGCACCTCATGGGTTTTCCAGGCTACTATATTGCCTTGCTGCTTAACAAACATTCATTAGTTTATTTTGAAAACATCTATGTGAGGGCAGGCAATAATACTGCTTCCATTTTACACATGGAAAACTAAGGCACAGAGAATCACAGAATGGTAGGGGCTGGAAGGGACCTTTGGAGATCATCTAGTCCAACCCCCCCTGCCAAAGCAGATTCACCTAGAGCGGGTTGGACAGGAAAGCATCCAGGCAGGTTTTGAGTATTGCCAGAGAAGGAGACTCCACAGCCTCTCTGGGCAGCCTGTTCCAGTGCTCTGGCACCCTCAGAGTAAAGAAGTTTTTCCTTATGTTCAGACAGAACTTGCTGTGTTCCAGTTTGTGCCCCTTGCCTCTTGTCCTGTCACTGGGCACCACTGAAAAGAGTCTGGCCTCATCCTTTTGACACCTGCCCTTCAGATATTTATAAGCATTGATCAGATCCCCCCTCAGTCTTCTCTTCTCCAGGCTAAACAGACCCAGATGTCTCAGCCTTTCCTCCAAAGAGAGATGCTTCAGTTCCTTGATCATCTTCGTAGCCCTCCACTGGACTCCCTCCAGTAGTTCCTCGTCTTTCTTGCACTGGGGAGCCCAGAACTGGACATGGTACTCCAGATGTGACCTCACCAGGGCAGAGTAGAGGGGGAGGATAACCTCCCTCGACCTGCTGGCCACACTTTTCTTGATGCACCCTAGGATACCATTGGCCTTCTTGGCCACAAGGGCACATTGATGGCTCATGGTCAACTTGTTGTCCACTGGAACTCCCAGGTCCCTCTCTGCAGAGCTGCTTTCCAGCAGGTCAACCCCTAACCTGTACTGGTGTATTGGGTTATTCCTCCCTAGATGCAGGACTTGCCCTTGTTGAACTTCATTAGGTTCCTCACCACCCAACTCTCTAGACTCTCCAGGTCTTGCTGAATGGCAGCACAGCCTTCTGGTGTGTCAGCCACTCCTCCCAGTTTTGTGTCATCAGCAAACTTGGTGAGGGTACACTCTTCTCTCATCCCGGTCATTGATGAATATACTGAAGTTAAAGATGGTTACTAACTTTCAGTGTCTACTGAAGGTGGTTAATACCTCTTTTCTCAAAGCATTTAGCACTGTGCTTTGTATGTTCAGAGTCCTACTCTCACTGAAGTCAGCTGCAGTAGTTAACTGTCAGTACCCCTGAAGCGCTGACACCATGGTACCAGGATCAAGCACCCAGTAAAGAAGAAACACAAGAAGTCATAAACCCCTTTGAAAAGTAAGCAGTTCTTGCTCAGTTCCATGTAGAAAGTCTGGAATAGACTCCAGGTTAGAACTAAATTTCTCTCTCCTTTCTTCCCCCACCTTGTTTACAACATGCCATTCAACATCCCCAGTATTCACTGCACAACATAAACATCCCAACACCATGCTGGTTCTGCACAGAGGACCTAACTTTCACCATATCCTACCTTTGAGTGCTTAACTCTGTAACCTTAATAACCTATTATATGTCTGCAATTTCTTAGGTTTTACAAAACAACAACTAAAAAGAAGATTAAAAATCTACCTATGGCTTCAGATCAATTCTCATATGGGTAACCTGCAGTACTGGAACATTTAGGAGCACAGCAACAGGCACAGATGCTACCATTTGAGCCAACAGGCCAACCATCAGCTATACCACACTGCCATCCTTCCCACAGATAAGCAGTGAAAATGGATGTCATGTTTTGCCAGTAGATTTTAGACCTCTTTGCTAGCAAATGAACAAGGAGAATTTGGTACCCTGGGGTCGTGTGTGGCTTTGGAACATGGCATATGCTGAGACACACTGACCTTTCTCTGGCTGTCACACCAACACATGGCCACTCCTGCTCTATTCCTTGAACTTGGTCCTGTCCCACCCCTTCTTCTACTTCCCAGTCACACTTCAAAAGTCCTGTTCTTTATTCCTAGGGCTGTCTTTGCAGTCCCAGTGTCTTTGCTCAGCAAGTCCTAGTTCCATTCCTTTACACCTAACCTTTGTGGTTCAAACTGCCCCATTCCCCCCCTCCACATTCCTGTACTTTCTGTCTCTTCTTTGCAGACAGGTCTCCAGGTTTAGTCTTCACAGGTTCCCAGTTCTCATTCCATTGTCATTCATCCAACTTATCCCATTTGGGTGAACGCCCTGTCATCTTTTTTCCCAGTTTTACTTCCCCAGGCACCCTGCCTGAACTTGGATTACCTCCCTTGATCCTTCATCTTCTTTTACTATTCTCATTCAGGGTCATTTTGCCCACTTCTGCCTTCCCAGGTAATCTAATCCTCACAAATATAGCTAGCTTCTAGGTCTTTCCTGTTCTTCCACCCTTGACCAGCCTCAGCCTCTATTAGCGCCAAGCCCACGTGCCTTCTGGGCCAGTTTTCTTGCCCCTCTCCCCAGTCCGTGTCTCCCATGTTCCGACATCCTCATAAAAGGTTTGTTGCTCTGCTTTTCTCCTTTCTGTGCTCCGATAGGTGTCTTCCGCTTTCCAGCTGTCCATGCCAACTGTAAAGGTACAGAAAGCAGATGACAGCGTCACTGCTCTCACTCTGGCAGGACCCCAGCAGCCAAAGTGCAGTATCTGTAGGGGGAGCACGGTGCAACCACAATGTGGAGCTTCAGGAAACCCAGCTGCTAAAATCTAAGACTGTTGTACCAAGTCTGTGAAAAATACATTTTTTTCAAAGGCTTATGATTTTGTGAAGTTAGATGTATTTTCATAGAACTGGCCTGGTATGACACTAAGGGCATCCATCTACAAAAGGTTTAATCCCGAGGTAGGGCTAATACAAATTTTATAAAAAGGTCACCAGAACTTTTAGCACAGACTAAACTTTCTTTCCTGGCCTAAGTTTACAGAAAAATGGCTGCAATGTTCAAATACGGCAAAGGAAAATAAATTATACACTTTTTCCTATACACAAAGGGGTTCAGTAGAGTTCTAAGGAGCTATATGTTACACTGTGCAACAGACTAACACGAAGCTGTGCTAGCAGACACACCTAAAATAATAGGAAAAAAATAATGCAAGATGCATTTGTAAATAACAGAGAGTGACGAAAATAAGAGCTGATGTGTGGCTTTATAATGTTGCATTCATTTTAAAATAATCTTACCAGGTGTTTTTATTAAAAAAAAATAATCTCCAAAATGCATACATTTGTTTTCTTTTTATTTGACATTTGTAAGCTTTAAATGTCTTGATTCATTAAAAGAGATGATGAGGCTCGCAAAAGAGAAAAAAACACTAAAAAAAAATATCTAAAAAGGTACAAATTGTTGTGAGATTATTAATTGCTCACTCCAATTCCTGGATTTCTGCCTCCTGCATATACCTCCATAGGAAGTATAACCTAGTTTTCTGAATGCAAGCTATTTGAATATTAATTCCCTCATCTTAGGAAATAAGAAAAATATTTTGTTATCTGCATAAATATTCCATTATTGCTTATGTTTATACTGCTGCATTGTCTGCAATTCCAAACTAAGTATGCTGCAAAATTTATCATAGCTGGATATATAATGTTATCATTTCATTGACTGCCTTTACAGTTACTACAGCTTAGAAATCAAGGACATTTTCAAAATGTGAAAATCTAGCATATTTTTAATTCTTTATTACTTTATGAATTTTATTACTATGGGTAATATATTGATATTTATCACAACACTTTGATTATCCTCAGTGATGCCAACATACCACCTTAAGAACTATATCTTTTACAACAAAGATACCCTAAAATAAATTGTAAGTATTTAGAATATAAATGCACTAACTAAACCCATGTACATAATTAGGGATCTAAACATTTTGCATATGCATTTCCATCCTTACCTAGAAGATTAATGCCCTGATCTTTGCTTGCTTGTTTTTATGTTCCCATTAAAACAAGCTTTTTGATACATAAGTGCCACCTGTAGGAAATACTGAAGTATGCCCAAGTACAGTCCTGTGCCAAATTAGGCACTAAGTTGCGTATTTTACATGGCCAATATAGGTGCCTCCTTCAGAAATTCAAGCATGTATTGTAGGAAGCGATGATCCTATATGACAGTGGCTTACTTGAAGATTAGTTTGTAAAGCCATATCTATAGGAAAGATGTTGCTTTCCACTGAAGCCTATTCAAAAGGGAATTAAAATTAAAAATACTACATTTTTGCATTTACTTCCCTGTATAACACTATTCCATAGAAATCAAGCAGTCCTTAACTACAGTATGTTGAGCCAAATAGAGTCTGCAATGATTAACATGGAGTACTTCGCTACAATCACTTGGGGTAGACAAATGTGAAGGACTGCATAATTTATCTATTTTCATTTCTCTCTAGTATTAATAAAAAGAAATATACACAAAAAAGCTTTTTAACAAAAGAACGGTCTAGCCTCCACTACTATAAACATAGTTTGGTTTCTCTAGGCAGTGAGTTAGGCGTGAGTGGATGGAAGGGCATATTACATCTTAATTCAAACGTAAAAAAAATAAAAGAATTTCCAGTGCAGCTATAAAAACAACTACTGAAAAGACTTTTCAATGCCTTGTCAATATCTTGAATATTTCAAGAAAAATAAAGACCTTACAAAAATCCAGCATTTAAAATATTAAGTCTGCCTAGGTCAAAAAAGTGAAGTATTTCATCACAACTAATTTGTAAAGAAAAATAACCGAGAAAGCTAGACTGACTCTTTCTATAATCATCACCTTTAACAGTTATGCTCCAAAAATACACTCACAACAAGGAAATTCATTAATCCAGCTGTACCATTTGCTGATACAGTATCTCTGTTCCTCGGCGTATTTACCAGGTAACATATATTCCACACTCAAAGCACATTTTGCATTAAAAAATGATAGGTTATTTTTGATAATTCATTGTCATATGAGAAGACGAGAATAATCCAGTATATAAACACAAATTATATGGAACTCTACAATAAAATATTTTTTTCATTGTTTGACATCAGTTTTGTCTGTTCAGCTTTGTCAGTCACAGCTGTGCACAAACGATACTACTCTCTTCTACCACAGTCAGCTTTCGGTGTTGTTTTAAGCACGTAAATTTCTTTTGGCTGTCCCTCATCACCACCTTACATTTACCCGGTTGCTTCGACCCAGATAATCTTTCATTCCCGCACCTACAACTCTAAACTCAAACTTCATCTGTTCGACGGCCGTGCTGTGCCAGCCGGGGGAAGGATTACTGCCGCCGCCCCCAGGCCACTGCNCGCCTCCCCCCGAGGCCCACCTTGCGAGCCCCAGCGTCGGCCCCGCTCCCCGCCTTATCGCTCGCCCAAGCGACCGGCAACAAGTTTCGCCGCTAGCCCACGCCAGCCAGCGGATTCGCCTGTGTATTTTAAGCACAGGAATTGCCCTACAATACAAAGGAGTTTGGAGATCACGGAGAACAAAACACCACACCACGGCCGCCACCTCGTCCCTAGATCCGGACTCTCTGCGGCGCCCGCTCTGGTTCTCCCTATTGCCTCTCCCACAACGAACCCCGGCGTCCATTCCTGGCGGGGGCAGGGCTGTGCAGCACGCTC
>VZSZ01003992.1:412421-591768 GCA_013398815.1 Ibidorhyncha struthersii
GGGCCTCTCCCGCGGCGCAGGCAGCCCGGCCGGAGATGGCGGGTTGGGGGGTGTCGAAGCCCGGCGGGGCGGTGCGGGGCCGCTGGGTGCCGTTCCCCGGGCTTTTCACCCCGGACCGGCGCGGCTCCCCGCAGCGGTACGTTTCACGGTACGTTTCATGTGGCGGTGTCGTTTCGGCCTGAGGAGAGGCGCATCGGCGCGGCGCGANTTCCCTTCTCCAAGCACACAGCGCGTAAATCACGCCAGACTGCAAGGGAAGGGCTGCGGGCATCCGCTCCGATCCTTCCATTACGCGAGAATTTGAAGAGAGAAATAACAGCCGCTGTTAAATTGATAAACCAGGAAAAAGCTGGCGGAAGGTTACGGATGGCAGGACAGGGGAGAGGAGTGGGTCGTCTCTGGCTACCTGCCCTGCACAATGCCCTCCCGCTCTTTGTGTGGGAAGGAGAAACAATTCTTTCGGGGAGAAACAATTCCATCTCAGTTAGCAGTTTCAGGAACAAGAACGGGGCCAGAAAAGGAGAAAATTAAAATAAAGAGTAATAGGAGAAGAAATTAAAACCTGTGTGGCACTGCACTGTGGGCAGGCGTGACAGCTTGGCCCCCTCCTCATCACAGGTCCACAGGGTGGGTGAAGGAGCAGCCTCTCGTGCTTTCTCCGGATTGCAGATTGACTTTAGAGTCGAGCTCTTGGTGCTCAGATGGGATCACCACTCTCCAGATAAAGTGGTTTCAGCCCATTTCCTACCACACCTGACAATAAGCATGCCTGGCACCTCTTTGTTGTTTCACTAAACCGAAATTAGCAACATTTGGCCATCAATTTTGAGACACCATCAACAGCTGCTTTGAGAAACACCAGCTCATTGCTCACTGGTCCCCGACAAGCTTGAGGCTGTGATGTTCCTTGCTCAGCATTGCATGCCAGCCAGTCCAAAGGGTCCCTAAAGCTCCCATTTCCCATTTTGAATCCCAAGACTACCCAGTCTCGTCCCGGTCCTCACTGATCCAACACAGTAGCAAGCTCCACACGGAGCCAGATGTTTCTCACTCAGAGGTGGCTTTCCACTGGGCTTTGGGATTATTCTGTTCTTTATGATGGTTTCTAGGGACACTAATCTGAGGAAATGAACTCTGGCGTTACCTTTCACAAAGCCACTGCCAAGTGCTGCTGCCTGGGAGAATGGAACAGGTTTTAGGAGCCCTGACTTCTAGAACACCTTCAAAAATCTGTGGTGCAGCATGGGGAAAAAGTGCAATGCTGAGCACCCTTCCTGCACCATCTACTCTTCACCCCCCTCCTTTCCTGGCTCATTTTCTATTTTTTCCTCCTCTTTGTCTCTCTGCTGTTTTCTTACCACGAAGGAAAATGTGAGCAGAGAAGTCAGGCAGAGGAGAAATGGAACGAGTGGGAAGGAAACCTAAAGGAAGAGAAAATGAAAAGGAAGCGATATGAAACAGGGAGGGAGAGTGTGAGTCAATGGGGAGGTGGGAAGGGAGAGGAATATATGAATGAATGCACAGACAGAATGAGGACAAACGTAGAATCTGGGAGGGAAGAAAGGAAAGTGGGTGAGACTGCATTCATCAGGTTTTAATTTTGGCTCTGACAAGTATTCATTCCTTGCACAGAAGCAAAACCTTTCTCCTCGATATTGCAACTGCTCCTAGCACACAGTCATCTCCTACATAAGGCTGGAAAATGTCGTTCTCAGAAGAGGGTGTATTTAGTCTCTCAGCCTTATGTTCCACATTCATTTCTTTCCACAATGTGGCAGACGCTTTAGCAGCTCACACAATCTTGTTACTTCTTTGCTACAACATTATATAAAGTCCACTTGAAGCAGATCCTGTTTCTTGAATACTGAGAGAATTCCTGTTTTATTCTCTCAGCCTCTATTTTATACACCTTTCTCTCCACTACTTTATATTTTATGCAACTGAAATCAGGTTTTGAAGAACGTGTGGATTTTGCATAGCTCTTTGAAATCAGGCAGCTTTGGGGGTGTTCCCATTCCTCCAAGGCCTCTCATTTCTCAGCTGCCTTTTAGCAATAACCCCTAGCTGAGCTACATCTATTTATCTCCCCACACCATTAAACCTTTTTTTTAAGAAAAGACTGGTTAGTCTACAAATACTGGCAGACTTCAGTGGAAGAGTAGAGACAAGTAACCTTTTCCATAGCTCCGCTTTTCTGAAGCATGAAAACAAGCTGGACCTGCCTGAGACAGTATTTTGCAGAGTCAGTCACACTTCAGCCTTCGTGCTTCCTTTAGCCCATCACTACTCCAATCACTTGTGCTAGGGCTTAACATTTTTTAAAGTTCAAATTACTCCCAGATGTGATTCTGTGCAATCATTCTGCGGTGAATTTAGTCCTAGGTATTTCGGTCTCAAAGCACACGATACTCTCTTGGTGTTTTTCTTACCTGACAGAACTGTACTCTGCATGTCTTAACAAGGAATAGCACTGTCTGAGGCACAGGTTATGTTTGTGCTAAAGGATGAAAGTCTTAACGTATAATCAGAAAGTTTATTCTGTGACAGATTATCCCTGACAGTCTTTAGCAAAAAATGTCACATATCACAAATATGGGTCAACATTATGTAATGGCAAGTCTGCCAATGACAGCACAACATTAGAGACAACAGAGTGTCATGCGTTTAGAACTGCAAAAGCTTGCAAAGAATTTGCCACAACAGCAGCCTTGAGCACTTTCAACATTAAATAGAACATTACCAATTTCTATAGTTCAACAAAAGGGGGTCTGTTATTATTGCAACCTCACATAAGGAGAGAGAAGCAGCGTTTTCCAGCACGAGACATGTACCAGGAAACACACACCTCTTGCCTGGCTAGGTTCAACCACCTTGGCTCTCATGCCTTAGCCTGGCATTCACAGCCCCCAGGTAGGTCACCGAGATCTTGCTGCAGGGCTACTGCTCTACAGCAGACAGGCAGAGAAGCTACTGGCCAGCTGGAGAGGTGTGTGTCTTCTTTCCTAAAAGCCACAACTTCATTCAAGCCATAAAGGTGAGAGGAAAAGGTACCGTGTGCTCCTCTCCTCCCCACTAACAAAGCCACGCACCATTATAAGTTCTGTCCCACCTGTGCTGCACTCCATTTTGGGAAAACTCTCCGCAGCAGAATGCAGCACAGAGCTGTAAGGCAACCCTCTTCTTCCTGTTTGAAAACACTTTTGTATGTCACAGTAGCAGGGTTTTATTTGCAAGTTATAAAAGAAACCTCCTTTCTCAGACTTCAGCAAGACTCAGAGTTCCAGCCCTTCCTTCCCACTTGGGAATAAAAAAGACTTGTGTTATTGCTCAGTGGACTGTGCAAGCAGAAGGCAGAAAGGCTACAGACAGTTTTCAGGAAAGAAAAACAAGGGAGGAAATAAATACAGCCTTTTTTTGATTTTTTTTTTTTTTTCTGTTAATACATCACTTTCGAGGACAAAAGCAAAACATTGAAGGACAGATAAACGGAAGGGTCAAAACCAGCATTCAGCATTTTGGGTCAGTCCTGAAAGGAGCGTTGACTAAGCTTAGAAACTAACTCCTGAGGTTTCATGGAAAAAAAGGCTTTGCAATTTCACAGTCATTCTTTGTCTTTAGTGGACATGTCTGTTTCAAGCGTGCAAAGGCACATGATTGCTAAGGATTGTGCGCAAGGTATTCCTGAAATACCATAGGACTGAAGTAAAATCCACACACTGGTGACAGAAAGACAAAAAAAAAAAAAAGATTTAAGACCCTAAGTGAAAGCCATGACTATGTAACAGTTAACATGCAGTGTGACACAGCTTCCTTTTCCACACAGAGACAGGCACTGATGTATGACAATTTAGAGCACTAGGCACAGCATCTCACTGGGAACCTGTTTTTTCTCAGATAGCAAAGGAAGATCCTCCTCTTAAATGCTCAAACAAGGAGGCTGACGGCACAGGCCCCCCTTTTTTCCCTAGGAAAATCCAAGACAGAGCATCAGTGCTTAGTCTTAGCTCCGGAGTGAGTCTCTCTCCCTCTCTCTCCCCACCTCTGCAAAGGTAACAACCGCAGCCAGGCACCCGGACACTAAGTCCAGCAGTGATGCTGCAGCTCTCTTGGAAAGGGGTCTGTCTGCTGTTTTCTGCTCTGATGTTGCTCACGATGCTGGGAAGCCCTCGCAGTTTCTGGGAAGTCTGCAGTGACATATATGCAGTAGATCATACATCTCAAAATGTCTCTCCTTCCCTGTTAGGAAGACTCCATTTCAGCAGCTGCATTCAGTTCATGCATTCAGGCTTTTCTTGCAAGGCCACAAAGCATACTTTAAAGCGTCAAAGATAACAATTCTGAGGTAATCTTGGGACCTTTGGTGCCAGGGGACCTACTCATGAATCTGTAGGGTTTTGTCTAGTATGATGTGAAAATGGCTTCTGAATGGGGAAAAGCTAGTCTGCTACTCGGATAAAAAGACAGTCAGTTTGTGTAAAAGGCAACCAAGGGATATGTGATAGAGGTTCACTAAAGCACAAGTAGCACAAACAGGGTAGCCGAAGTCTGTCTGTTTGCCAAGTCTCCCAAAACAAGAGTTAGAGGGTGTCAAATGCAGTTAATAGCAACCAGCTTCAAAACAAACAGGAGGCAGTACTTCACGCAATTGGTGTGAGACTTGTAAGGCCAAAGGATAGTGTCAATGCAAAAACTTTGCATTGGTTCAAGGAGAAAATGGAAAAGTTCAGAGAAAAGAAATCCTTTTGAATCACTTGTGGGTTTAGTAACTCTGAGTCCCTAATCTGAAAATTATTAGATTCTGGGGAAGAGTTACTGAAGACTGTTATACGTGCTTGTACTGCTCTTCATCTTCTGTAAACATTCATTTTCAGCTGCTGCTAAAGAGACTATACTGGGCTAGGTAAGTCTTTGGTCTGACCCAGCACAGTCAAGGAAATGCCCTGATATCTAAGCCTTCATTGCTTACCACGAACCACCACCACGCCGTCCTCATTCATAATGAACACTTCAGAGTATGGAGCCCTCCAACTGTATCATCTGGGTGTGCAACTCCCAACCTACTCTGAGCAATGTAAACAATTAAAAAGTAATGTTCCTCTCAGATAAACAGAAAGATCTCAAGCAAATTGCCATTTTATTAATGCTATTAATATTGCTATTTATGCTGCTGCTTTCCAAATTTCGGTTTTCTGATCAGCTTTATAAAGGCTGAATAAGCATTTAAGAAAGACAAATTCTTTCCTAAGCAAAAATAATGTATTTGTAGCTTCATAAAATTTATTGGTTGCCTAATGGGTGCAAAGTACTATTAATGCTTAGCATTATCATTTATTAATTTGCTTTTCTTTTAAGTTTAGCCACACTTTATTAGATCCATAGTATCCCTACAGAACAACTAGAACCTTCTGTATTTCCTCTCTCCTCTGTGCTGTTAATCATTCTTCCTACTTTAGTATCATTTTCACATTTAATTAGCGCTTTATCCTCTAGATATAGGACCATATCTCGACCTTTAAAGGATACTCCAGGCTGCTTCTCCTTGACAATGCTGACTGCTATTCAGATTTACTTTCTGTCTACAGTTCAGTGGCCAGCCTGTCATACCTTTAAGTGAATTTTAGCCCAAGCTGACTTGTTTCAGTAAGTCCCTTAAGATATTATATGGCAGAGCATCAAATGCCTTTGTAAAGTCCTGATGCTATTCTGTACTCTTCTAATCTTCTGGCTTCATCTTAAAAAGTGGAGGGATAAATGTTCTAATTTGTCTGGCTTAGTTTATTGCAGTACACCTATGTCTTACCTGGGTCTTATTATACTATTCACCTCCATATGAATACATATTCCCCTTCTGCTTTAATATTTATACTATTTATTTCAGTCTGGGTCCATGCCTATAAGACAATAGTTTCCATAGTTACTCTTAATTCAATTTTTAAAGACTTGTGACATGCTGACACTTTGTTAGTCTCCTGATACTTCCTCAATTCTCTGTGGTTTTTTTAAGCAACTAGTTGTTCCATCAGTTCTATAAATACCCAAAGGGACACCTCAGATGCATTTGTTCAAGTGATGATATTTCATTATGTATTTCTTAGTTACTTTTTCCCAGCAGTTCACAATTACATCAATGATTTCTTAACCAAGTCATTATTCAAGGTTTAATCCCCTTCCCAATAAACTTCATGGCAAAAGTCCAATTAGTTTTAATGGGAATAGGAACTGGTTTCAAAATTTATCTCCATATTACAAATTAATTACAATTAATATTTTCTTGGTCAAGTCATTTTGCATTATTGTGCCTTCAGGATTTATAACACAGTCTCTTCATATTATCTTTAACCTCTCGGTCACTGTTTCAGTGTATACTCATGCTGTCCTTGTTTTTCTCATGTGCACTGAACTTGGAATATAAAAGCCTGTTTTGGTGGCCCTCCAGTTTTCTGTTTCCAGTGCAGTTCATATTTTACTTTTACTTGCTTAAGTAGCCCACAGTGACCCATTCTCTCTTCAGCGTTTCCCGTTTTCACTGGAACAAGACACATTTCTGCTGGCTTTCCATTACAGCATCTTCTAGAGTCTTTCCTACTGCCCTTCCCCTTTCCACAAAGGCTTTTCTTAAACTTTCTCAACTGATCCTGTACATTAGATTTTCCTCATAATACTACATCCTTTCATTGGATGACATCAAAACTCTTCAAAGACAGCCAAGAAGGAGGTAGAGTTCAGTAACGCGTAAAGTTAATAAAGTCTAAGTGACTAGTTCCTCCATGTCAACTAATGATCTAGTTTTCTTATAACTATAGAGCTTTAGCCTTTTTGTATAAGCAGAGAAGATACTCATTCCAGATTAATGTTGCTGCCTGCCAGCTTTTGTACCATCAAGATCTGCTGCGACTGAGGTGACGTGGCAAGACAGGAAAGACACCATTGTCTTATCCCCCACTGCTACCCATGAACACAGCTAATTAACTGCTAAGGAAACAGAAGGAAAATTATGTTAAATGAATGAGAGGAGGAACACCCAGACATTCCCTCTCCTTGGCTCAGAGCCTGGATGTGTAGTGAGACTAGTCTTAAATTTCACTCAGTTGACTCAGTCACTTACTACAAGCTCTTATACTGTCTTTCAGATCTATGATTATTTATATATGTGATCCACTATTAGAATTCTACAAAAAATACATTAGAAACAGCAATTAAGAGCTGCATGTTACATGTTCTTGCTCTGATACGGAATGTATGCCCACTAGCACCCAAATACAGGCAGATTAGATAGAGGGAGTATATGAACAGACGATGAAGTGACCATTAGTTTATAGCACTGTTTTGTTAATAACATTCACAAACATTTTAATTAAACCATGTTCTGCTCTGAATGATGTCCTAGCACCGTTAACTGTGCTCTGAATATATGGCAGCCCTGCAGTATGTCATTTATTGAGATTTTAGCAGTCCTTACAGGTTGCCCGTTGCTGTTGCAGTGCCCCACAGTGCTTAAAGCCAGTGGAAGAACTGTGGCATTCTGTGAGCCTTGAAAATCATAGAACTGACTCCAAAATCTGTTAATGACCGATTCACTGCTCCTGATTCTTAAACCAGGCTGCATAGCGGGATAGTTGCAAAGGCCACCTTTAGCCTAAGGAGATTATTTGCCTTAGGATCTTTCCACAGCCAGAGGGGAGTGGTAAAATCCTCAGCAGAGTGTCTCAGTGGGAGCTCATCGTAGGTGATCTGGGTTGCCCCAGACGAAATGCTTTCTCTTGATTCTAAAGGAACCTGGGGGAGAAAAGCATCCTGAGGCTAAACCTAGTGTTCGTGAATGCCTTCTAAATTATTCTTATATGTGCTTGCAACAGCTGTCTCTGATAATCTGCAATATATTCCAGAATAAGAAATGAGAACAGCAAACAAATACAGCTAAATTCTCTCTCCTAGGCCAACACTAGCCCCTCACCTCCTTGTCCAAAGTTCAGGGGGCTTAATCTGCACTACATGCTCACAGGGACAGTGCTGGCTGCAAAGCAGAACAAGTAGTCATTTATCCAGGCACAGCTGTTGCCTAATGACAGAGGTCTGACAGTGGCTCCATGTGATGGAACACGGGTCTGTTTTCAGACTTGTCTGATCACTGCTTATCTGTGACCTGCTGAACTCGCATCAAAAGCCCATCATCTGTAGATTCTTTTTCTCTAATTTCCTCTTTTTCTTCCGTGTTAACTGCTAACATGATCTCTTACATGAAATTTTCTTACCAAATTTAGTTACTAGAGTAATTTCTCTATTTTTCCCTTTTAATACCAGTATTTTTCTTCTTCTTAACTCTGTTCTTATTTTTCTTCACTTTTAGTCTAACCTCATCTACCTGCATGTGTCTTAATGCCAGCTTCTGATTAATATATCTCCACATAGATTCAATTTAGCCACTGACGGTACTTTTTTTGGTTTGATGACATGACAGGCCACCTGGTCATTTGTAGGGCAGGGAGGGGAAATGACGTAGAGAATAGCAAAAAAAGCAAAAAATGGCTTTCTGTGTTGAAGCGTTTGGTTTTATTTAGTGAAATTAAATTTCCTGGTGTCTTGTCCTTAGCATAACTGTTTACAGGAGCTGGCACTAGACAAGAAAGGTATGTTAATGGATTTTATCAGTCTCATAACATATTCCTTTTCATGCTGTGGAAATACAAATTTGTGCATATAAGTGACAAAAGTTTTACAACAGCAGATCCAGCAAAGCAACAAGACTAATGGTGTAAGGTCAAGCTATACAGAGTTTTGTCCTTTAAATGCTAGTCATCTAGGTTAGTCCTACTATTTTGCGTTGGCAATAGCTACACTGCTACAGTTTATTTCCTTAAATTTTTAGAACAGTCACTACCCTTTTAAACGTATTTTTTAGCTGTAGCTCAATCAAATTAATTTAGAGGTTGTACCAGCCTAATTATACACACGTCTACAGTGATATAGCTAAAGTCATACAAAAACTGAGCACAAAACCTCCTTAGTTTCTGTGTACCACTAAACAGCTCTTGCCAGAAATGAATTAGCCCTGGTATTAAGACAGTACTGAAACCTATGCGTATTTTTGGAGCAGAGCCAAATGTTCATTTATAGTAAAAACTCTAGAAACATATTATTACGTGTGTGTTTACATTCACAAAATTTATTCAAGCAAAGCTATTCAGAAAAGGCAGATATGGCACCAAGTGAGCCTAAGAAGAGATGGAAAACTAATATTGTTTAGCACCAACGAAGGACTATTCACACGTGCCTAACAGTGCAGTAGAAACGAGTGCCACTGGCATGAAATTATAACCAAATCCTCCATTCTCTGCAGAGAGTTTGAGGCCTGAGCAAAAATGCTCCATGACCACTTTTCTATCATCCACCCTGTGGTTTTGTTCTTTCTTGAAGCTGGGTAACATATCAATATAAACTAGGGGGAGTAAATGAAGTACAAACCAAGCTAAGTCCAATGGTTAATGAGATTAGCAGCTCTCCCATAGGCTATCTATAGCCTGAGAACTAAGTCTTATGCCCTCAGGAGTTAGTAACAGGGCTATCACAAACACCAAAAATATACAGCTGGCCTCTACCTGAATTGCAAGCGAAATCTCCTGCTTCCAGTGCAGGAGCAGTGATGTCCGATAAAAATGTGACAGCAAATAATTCAGGGACAAAACAGAGGAAGGTGCTTCCAAGATGTTTTCAGGGCTTCTTATCATCCTTAGAAGGGGTAAGGAATACTTACTGACAAATGAGACACACATTGGAAAACCCAGAGGTTAGTTCCCCCACTCCTCTCACCAGGTAGTTCAAAACTACCTTCTTAATTAAAACTTGCAAAACATGATCTAAAAGAAATATGCAGTGAACATGATGGCTAATGTGGGAAAACCCAAGCTCTCTGGGTCTTGGTTTTATTTTGCTGCACAGTGCTTCAGCATTTGAAACTGTGCCATCTAGAACTTATGAGAACAGTTGTTATCAGCAAGAACTATTAAATAGCAGTTTGGGCAAAGACGCTCACTCCCAATGTGTGGCTGTTTGGTTGCAGAAGGCAAATGGCTTGGAGGTGCCAGGAGTGTCAATACAGAAACAGGAGCAAGCAGTGGGATTAGACTACAGTTGGTTTGGGGTTTTCAGCACTCATTAAAATGACTGCCTGACAGCACTGTCTAAATGGAAATATTATGCAAGCATTATGCAAAATGTGAATTCATCTCAGAGTAAAACCTCCTTCCTGTATCTTGTTGGGAAAAAAACACATTATGGACCAATGTATTCAGATTGAAATAGATCATGCAACCAGTTTTAGAGAGAATGTATGGTCTTATCCCTATTTTCTCATTTTGGATTTCTCCATCCTCTCTAGGGATGGTGGTCTGAACTGCTTATACTGTCAAACTCTTGTTGACCTCAACAGAAAATTGCTCATCTCAAAACACAGCTGAGCAGAGCAGCCAGCTGCCTCTCCTTCAGCCACTTGTTCCCAAACCAAGATTGCAATCCCGCGTGCAGCTGCAAGGCAGGCAACTGAGAGCGGGGTCAGTTCTCCAGCCTATTATGTGGTGGTTCCACAGGCTGTGGGAGTAAAAGCTTTGCTACAACAATGATCGTGAGTATCTTCTTTCATTGCTTTTAAATTGTTTTCTCCTCTTCCTCCCCCTTAACTAGCCAAGGAGTCTTATTACTGCTTGATCCATCTGAACCCTAAGGCAAAGTTTTCAGCACCGGGCACACTCCTGCCGATAAAGTTTTGTATGAATTATAAAGTCAGGGCATTCAAATAGTACATCAATTCCCTTCCCGCAGGCTGTCTTCATGAACGCTTATTCATCTTGAAATGATGGTACACTAAGAAGTCACTTAAGCTCTTAAGCTTCCCTGATCTCATGTCACAACTTCGTGAACAACCAAAAGGGAGGAGAATGCTCGGAAAAGCATAAAACCAAAAAGTGTAGTCAGAAACATTTCTGTTGCTGCAACAGCTGTTAAATAAAGAGATCACTCCCTGCATAGATAAAGCGTAAGAGTATGTTCCACTATATAGCTCATAAGAAACTTTGATTCAGTCCAGCATTTCTGTCACCAAAAGATTATTGTTGTGATGTCCTCCTTGTTTGGGGAAAATAGACAAACAGCTAGAAAGCCCACCTGCATGCACCCTTCTGGAGACTGTAAAGGAGGAGAAGCAAACAGCGAAGAGATATCCAGCCCTCTTCCATTGTGGCAGGACTGTTGGCTATTTCTGACAAACAGAATGTCATTCTGGCAGAGACATATCTTAAAAATTAACTTTTCCTGTCATTACATTTAGCAGTGTTGGTAACATTTACAAAGCACTCTTGTATTACCACATGAATGCTAGCTGTGCACTTCCAAAAAGGCTACGCAGCACATTTCTTACAGCCTTAAATCATGTCTTCCCAGCCTGCTGGAGATCAGAGGGATTTGCACAGGGAAGCAACTAAGTGCAAGTCACTTGTAACATTCTACCTGCTAACTAAAGTGCAGACAAACACTGGCAGGCTGGGTTGGAGCTGCCGGCACACAATGCTTGCTAAGCCTCATTTCAGAAGTGTAGCATTGCTTTACTTTCTCTCATGCCCTCTGCCACACGCCAGCAAGCAAATAGGAGCATGGGAGCAGCTGACTGCTTCTGGTGCCAAGGCACTGCATGCCATGGACTGTAACAGCCTGTGCTCACCAGCACTGCTCAAAGAAAAGGAGAAGGCTGTGTTCCTCTCAAGCCTTGCAGGAGGGTGGGGGAAGGAAGGGGAAAGGAAGCTGCTCTCTGTACTCTTTATCCTCTTGCAGGAGCTAAGCAGAGGAAGCCAGATTTGGGAAAACGTATAAATATGAGACCATGGCAGGTTGTCCCCTTCTACACAACACATCAATTGGAGGAGTGCTGTCAGAGCCACGACACCAGCTCTCGATGCTGAGTTCACATGGTTTGGGAAAGTGGGCAAGATGGCGGCAGAGGAGCCCCTCTGCACTCTGATGCTTTTTCGTCCCTTCCTGTGGCACAGCGCAGTGTCTGGGACAGCCAAAGAAGCGCACATACAGCAGAGGTGCTCCCAAAACCTCTTTGCCCTTCCCTTCCCCAAAGTGCTTTCTCCTGCTCGCTCTCTTTGCTTACCAGTGGGGTTTGTGGGGCAAAAGAGAAAAAGGAAGAACAACAAGAGGCAAATATAATTTGCCATTTCCAGAGATGACCCAGCACTGCTGCAGGGATCAGCAGGCACATGCAGGTCGTGATCCTCTCCATGAGGACACATCAGGGACACACAGAGAAACCATAATTCTTAGGGGTGTGGAGACTTCAGCTTCTCACGTGCATCCCAAATGAATACCTGACATGTACACCCCAATTGAGTACCCTCTCCCCACGCTGCACTAGTGCTTGGGCTGCAGAATCCCTAAGAGGCAGGAGGCTGGTGGAGAGAACGCACTTCACACATTTCCATCGTTCAAAGGGAGTTTATCAGTTGTTTGAGGACCTGTCCAGGTCAAGTTTGATTCTATTTTCAGAGCCGCATAATGACTGTTGATGACATCTGCCCACGCTTGGCAGCAAGCATTGATGAGTAATGTAAACAACCAGTTTCCAAATGTACAGCCACCTCTTCTTTCTCCTCCAGGCGGCTGATAAAGATCCATTGATAGTAGTTGCTGTTTAGTATGGTAAATTACTTTGGAGATTACAGTCTTCTCTTATGTAATCTCCTTACGTAAGGGCTGAGAAAGAAAACATGTAAAAAGCAGAATCTGAACAGCAATACAACAGGGGATCTGGAGCTCAACACAGGTATTGCCATCTTGAAAGTCTTTTCTGAAGATCCAAAGCTAATAAAAAGCCAACAGAAATAAAATTCACCCTCTTTTAAATATACGCAAGAAACTTAAATAAGAATTGCACCTTACCACAGAATTCTGTGATAATCCACTACCAGGTATTCAGCTAACCAGATGTTCAGTGAATGAAATGGGAGGCAACTAAGCAAGTAAGTTTTAATTCGCAGTAAAATCAAAACAAAACTGAAGAAAAAGCTCCAAAAACTGGAGCCTAGAGCTTGCAAATGCGTTGTTCCTGAGGTAGGTTCAGGTTGGAGAAAAACACGTTTTTCTTCCTAACCAGCTACCATGTGGTGACACACAATGTATGACATTTTTGGCATGCTGATTTGTGAAACCATCCTGTGCTACTGTGTTCAGTCTCCTCATGTGCTGCATTAGCAGCTCCTGCTGTAAGCGTATTTCTTGTTGCTCCTAAGGAAGAGTGCATTCATTCATTATTGTTCGTTCCTCTTAACTCGTGCTCACAGTAGAGAAAGACAGAGGGAACCACTTGAAATGTTTAAAACCTGGATGGCAGCAAGGAGAATGTAAAACAGCAGATAAAGAGAACGGGAAAGAAGCAAGAGTAGCAGAATGGATGGAAAATGCAGAGAGGCTCTTTTGCCCTTTTCATTCATATTTATTACTGTCTGCTCTGTTCTTTTCTTTAACTTCCTTTGCTGTATCACGTGTCATACTGCAAGCTTTAAGAACATTGTGCTCAGATAAAATGTCAAAGAGCCAACACGTGCAAGACCTGAACATACCAAAGAGATTAACAATGTTTCATGGGTGGAGGCTGTCCGCAGTAATGTGAGAACACCTCAACAAGTTTCATACCTACCAAAAACTAGGTCAAAATCAGGAAAGGGTCTGTTCTGTCTTTATTTTTGAGCATGAAGTATAGAAGGGTCACAGATTTACAAAACTCAGTAAGTAATGGAGATTTTTCACTGCTTTTAGATGAGATTTGTATCGTTTCTTAAGAGCTGAGAAAATACTGGGAAAAAATCCACCAGCATTTGCTCAAACTTTTTTATGAATTCAGTTCATCTGTGTTCAGTTCCTTCTATGTTTGTCCTTCATATACATTCTGATGAATGAATTTGCTGGTGATGAGACTCACAGAAACTGAAATGATTATGCAAATTATTCAGTGAAGGATTTGGATTAATGCATTGGTAAAGACTGGATTCTTAAAGACAGAAACAACTAAGGAAATTTCACCTCTGCCGTGTCACTATGCTAGTTATAAACAAAGGGCTCACACATAGGGTATTTTTTCCCATTCAGAAAGCTCTAAATCTGAAATTAGTTAACATTAAAATGTTTTTCATGCTGGACTTTATCAGCCTCTCAAATGGAAAACACAGCCTAAACACACATATTTTATCAAAAACTTGTCAATTTTTTTTTCTGTTTGCATTTTTTCCTTAAAATGCAAAACATTAGTTGATGTGCATTTCCTTGGCAGTAAGATCAAGGCCAAACTCAGGGAAAACAAAAGTTAAAGCTCCTAACATTAGCTCCATTTAGAATGAAATATCACAGGCAGAACAAATCCAAACATAATACTTGCACCTGTCTTCACTTAAGCCCTGCAGAATAGCTCTGAAATATAAGGTAGAGGGAACATCCAAAAAGAGGGAAAGTAAGGAGAAAAAAAACTCCCAAACTAGGGGAAAATATACTGCATGTGCTTGTTTCATGGGGGAAAACCAGTGATGACATATTGATCATCTGACTAGATTCAGTCAATTAAGAAAATGAGACTTTGACATGTTTACTGCTGAATTACTAAATGTGAGCAGACAGGTTATGACAGCGGCTGATGATGTTGGCCCTACTGAGCTCTCTGGCTCTGTTGCTCAGTGCTATTGTTGCACACACCAGCCCTGAGAGCCTGCTGTTTTGCTCTCCTATACCCAGCAAGGGAATCCATTTATGTCTGTCGCTGGTGCTATGTATGTAACCGAGTTCATCATACTTTAGACAGACTCCTTGAGACAGTTCTGGAGAGCTGGTAACCCACAGTGTGCAGATACATACTTGACTGAAATTTCTAAAACAAGTGTTCTTTGTTGGGCAGACATTAATAGCAAAAAAAAGAAATCAATATTTTTAACGCATTTTGCTATCATCACACTGAGAAACACAGAGACATGAGGAAGCAGCAGCTTTCTCCTCAAAGATAGCTTTTCTATTAACAGTTTTCTTTAAACTATCTCTGCAATTTTTGTAATATTCTTACAGTGCTCCTCCTCCCTCCACTTGCTGTGTTGTCTTCCATCATGATCAGTAAGTTGGCTGTCTAGATCTCTTCATTCACTGTGACATTAGGTACTTAAGCCTAAGGCACTAATGTCTTTCGAAAGGTTGCACAGGGTGGCAACGCTTTGTTTCTGAAGATGAAATGCATCCAGGCACTGAATTCTGAATTTCAGTTATTTCTTGACCTATCCTGACAATTTGCAGTCTTTTTTTCTCTACTTCTTCTAGGAGGTAGACATTCAGTTATCCAAATATTTCTTTTGGACACAAATATAGCTTAGTTGCAAAAATAACTGAATGCATATGAACAGCAGACCTTATTTATAACTGCTCTGTTCCATATGTGATTGATTGCCTCCAGTAAGGATACTTAAATGTAGCTGAGCTATTTGTGTTGGAGGCAGCGGCTGCAGAGCAGTATCATTTGGCAGTCACCAGATAGCTGAACTTTCTCAGTGCTCCTCTGTACGTGCCCTAGCAGACATTATTATTTTAGAAGTCACTAATACTGCTTATTAGAATTCTGAAGTAATGTTTTTTCTCTGCTTCTGCAAACTTTTTGCTTTTCCTTCTTCACTGAAGTCACGGTTTTCATTCTCCCCCACTCAACCCTGTTTTGTCGAGCTGCCTTTTTAATTCATTCACCTAATAACATAGCATATGCAATACATATAATACCTATATTTTTTGCCAAGTAAGAAATAGAGTGTAAGGAAAAGTGTAAGGATAAAATATCTCCTATGAAGTCCCCTAAGACAGAGATTATGTTCTTTCTTCCCAGAGTGATAGCAAGAAGGAAGTTCACTGACTTTGATGCAGGTGTTGGAACAAAAGGATCCAGCCCAATTAACCTCAGTGGAACAGCACAGAAAGATATTCACAGGAAGACATTCTAAAATGACACCTGAAACTTGATGGCACTGTATTTCAATGTTGATTAGAATAATTATTTTATACCTCTTATGACACTATCTCAAGTAATTTAAACATAATGTGCCCTGAAACTATAAACAAATAATTTGGAAAAATGCTTTATGTGCAGCAACCCCTAAATAAAATAAAGGAATGAAGTTACCAGACAGTCTGAGCAGCAGAAGCCCTGCTGCGTATTTTCATGTGGATGTCTATTTCTAGACTTTGCTTCTAAACTATCAAACATGTCCCTAAAATAACATTACACCAAGAAGACAGCCTAGGTCGGAAGGGAATACTGGCAGACACCATTGCAATGTAGAGACCCAACAGGTTTCTACTTTAGAGTAAATAGCTCCACACAGCCGTGAGTACACAACTAGAACTGCTGAAAGGATTAATTATGGCCTACTCATAAAATAATGGAAAACAATGGATTATATCATCAGGAGTTGTGAAAGCATTCAAACAGCAACACTCCAGAAGAACCCCTCTTGACTTAGTACACGAACTCCAGACAAGAAATGGTACTGCCGGTATTTTGGAAAGATGCTGGCATGTCATTTAGTTATATTTTGATATTCTGTATTTCTATTTCAAAATATTGAAATGGCCATTGAGTTCTGAAAGGATGTACATCAAAAGTTGCAGGCTGCTTCCCTCACATTTTAACAATCACCACCACCACAGTATGACCTTTACATGCCTCTGGTTCATCACAAGCCTATAGAGTATAAAAATCCCTCCTGATAATCAAAATAAAGCTTCATGGACAGAGAAAAACCATTACACAGCCATAGGAACAGCATGCACCAAACTAAGGTGATTTTTTTCTTTTTAAACATAAGTGTAACTCCATTAGAAAATCATCTAAACTTCCTTAAAAATAAAAAGGGACAGAAATTCAAGTCTTAAATATGCTTTGCAGCGTATTTTGGAGGTCAGCAGGCAGAGGCTATCTCAGATTTGAAATAAATACTTCTAGAGATGAAAAATTATAAGAAATGATCGTCACTGCCACTTCTGTGTACTCAAGAGGGGAATGCAGCTCCTACGCTTTGGCTTGACAGTAAACATACTGCCATGGGCTGGAGGAACAGAGTCTATGAGCAGGAGGGCAAAAACCACATGTGCAGTTTAGATACAAATGCTGATTACAGAAGTCACCTTATCTTGTTACAGAGAAGCACTATGCCATGGGGAGCCCTTCTGTAGTTGAATGTTTCTGTACTGACCTAAATAATGCGTCCTCCAGCAGCCACTGCAGAAGTCCGCTCCTTGGGTAGGATGAGAGGTAGGACCTGTGTAACTGCAGGAAGACTTCTGCTCCATTACAGCTATAAGAATAGTTGTCTGCCATATGTACTGTATACGAGTGCTCATTTTAATTAAGGTTTAATCTCCTCAATCTCTGCACTAATTCTTGGTTCTCTTTCATAATATTCCCACAGACCACTCCAGGGTATTTTCTGGCAATGAAAAAGTCTTAACTTTGCTGGGTTTGGTGTGATTTGACACCCTCTTGCATATTGTTTTTCATCTTTTATTTTCTGACAGAAATCTGTAAATATGTGAGGCAGAAAAAAACCCACCAGTGTTTGCACATTAATTGGATGAGAATGGCAATTTGTGGATTTGAAGAATAGCAAAGGTGCCACTAGAGTGTGTAAGTGGGCAGCTGGCACAGTAGCTTTTGCCAACATTTGCGTCAACGTGGGAGTACAGCAATATGGTAGCTGTTAAAATTGTACTCAATAAATATCTCATCATATGTGAAGATATGACTAGCCTTTTGGAGGAAGAAGCTGAGTATTCTCTGCATCTGCAGCAGGATTTCATGTGTAATCCCAGCAAATGTCAGCAGGCCTTCGTGGGTGCTTAAATACTGTATATATAAAATTGCTTTCTTGAAATCTAGTGTATAGATAAACAATGAAATAACAGTGAACTAATTCACACATTGAATTATCCAGAGAAAAAAAGTGTCATGCTCAACATGGCACTTTTTCTCAGCTGACTCAAGTCTTAAGAAAAAACACACAAGCCTGCTGTTAAGTGCACGTGGCAATTTTTCTTACTATGAGACTTTCTTTCTGTGTGTTATATAGACTAGAATAGACTATTTCAGTTGTGAAGGACCTACAACGATCATGTAGTCCAACTGCCTGACCAAAATTTAAAGCATGTTAGTAAGGGCATTTTCCAAATCCAACACTGACAGGCTTGGGGCATCAACTGCCTCTCTAGGAAGCCTGTTCCAGTGTCTGACCACCCTCTTGGTAAAGAAGTTCTTCCTAATGTCCGGTCTAAACCTCCTCTGGCACAGCTTGGAACCATATGTGCATCCATACAAAGGGTGCGCTTAAATTATTTACAAGTTGTTGTTGTTGTTGTTAGAAATAGGAAGGACGTTAAAATTATTGGTTTAGGACTAAGGAAATTGTCTCTGTTTCACAAGAATTTGATATATTTCATAACTTAAATGTTAAACAACATGGCAATATGGTAGATAAAAATGGCACTAAACCTCAGTAGGGTATGTTTCTACGACTATTTCATGCCGTGAGGTTTCCTCCTCTGGATCTCTTACAACCCTTACACAAAGATTCCCTATGTTCTTCTATTAGAAAAAAATTATCCAGTGTTAGGTTTCTGTCTTCTAGTCACGTTCTGTTTTCATTTTGCCGTGACATTTCTCTGTGAGGAGTATGCCTACACCTCTTTCTCCACCTTCTTGAAAGGGCCTTCTTTCTGTGCCTCGGTCCACCACTGCTACTCTTGAGTGTCATCCCTACACAGCTATTAATTTTGAATAATTCCCAGAGCCCAGTGCTCTATACTTTATGCAATACACATTCCTTTAGAAGAAAGTTCTCTATAACAGAAATTTATCATCACATCAACAATCAAAACATCACCATTTTGAAGAGTCAAAACCACTGAGATTTTCAAGAAATTTTGTCTGTGACACTTCAAAAAGGTTGATTTGCAGATGCGAACAGCAACAAACACAGAACTGGAGCAAACTCAAAATATATACAGTAACGCTTGGCTTGACTGTTTAGTCCATTTCATTGAAAATGAACACACTAAATTTAGTAAGGTGATATAAAGGTCATTATTTATTTTCAGGACCTATGCAAATACCCTAAGTTAATCAATTCCTCATTTTTATTTCTTTCTACATTGTCCACTAGTGTCTTGCCGCTGACATGTACATGAACCCCAGAGTAAGCATGCTTTTTAACACCAAGAAATTCTAAAACAAATGTAACAAAATGTCCTATCAAGCCATTAGTAAAATGAGGTGGCTACTCAGGTAGAGAAACTTTTCCATTCAGTAGTAATGGTGCTTACCCACTCTCCAAACCAGCTTCCAAAATGAGGATTCTACCCACAGAATATCACCTATGTTTTTATTTTTATATTCACAAAATCATATGCTGCTTTTTATGAAAGAATTTGGAAATGTGAGGCGGTGGAGGAAAAAAATGACAGTACTAAATTACAGCGCTATTTCAAACTAAAATGACTTATTGAAGTGCTTCGGCTACTATGATGGACAAAAATGCTCTTATATGCATAGGAAATTGAGTTTTATAGTTTCACATGCAAATATAAGAAGGGCCATTTACATTTTCTTACTGAAGAGTTAATGACTTGCACATTCCCTAATAAAATACTTTCAATCAGCCTCATAATGTAGCTATTTACATTCACAGTTATTGCCGCAAGCATAAAAAAAGAAGATACTTTCTCCACCCTGTACCTTAAGCCTAAAAGCTTAAAATTTATATCTGTAGAGAAACATCAAACTGCAACATTCTCTCACACCAAAAACCCAAAGCACAAAATTGCACCATCTGAATGAAATTGAAGGTCCTGAAACATTGCTCTGGAAAATGAGATACCAGCAGACTGATTCTAGCAGCAGGCAGCCAAGACAGACCATGGCAGGGACAGGTATAATCTTTTACTGCCAGTGTGGTGTCAGCCCACTGCCTGAGGAGAGTGAGAACCTCATGGGGATGGGCCAGCCCCATGCAGGACAGAGGAGAGGAGAGCCTGACCACCCAGCAAAGTCACCACTTTTCTTCCGGTTGGAGACCAAGGTTGTATTTTAAGCTGCCTTATTTGTATTTACCAAAGAGGTAAAAGAAGAGCCTCACGCAGCCATCACCAGTCTGGCTGGACAGCAAAGAAGTTGAGGGATGAATCTACTACTTGTTCTCTCCCAGGGTGTTTCCAGTGTCCCAGGAGATGGGAGATCCCCATCAGCCTGAATGTGTACACTCACACGTTGCTCAGAGATGGCTGAGATACATCACTATATCTGCTGTTCCCAGCTCCGATTTCTCTTTTTGAGCAGATACTACCTAGTGAGTTAAGTCTGGCCTGTAGCCACTCCATGGATAGAGATGCTACCCTTTATATGGTGGTGTATGTTTTGTGTACTTGATAATAACAGGATAAGGCTTAAACCATCACTGTACTGGCCAGCTGTCTCCAGCATGCCTTCCAAGTACCAAACAAGTCTTACGAGAAATGTCAATAGGGAAATACTGTAAAATAACATTTTGTATAGAAAGTACTCTACCATGACATATACAGTGTTATTTTGGACAAATTTTCTTAATGAAGCAGTAAGCAATCTTGTATCAAAATAAGGACAGCTGGAACTTAATACGCTAAATAACTAGCTTTCCAATAAGAATTTAAATGAAAAAAAGTTATCAGTAAATCCAAGCATGCTGACCCATGTGAGATTCGTGAAAATTTAAGGTTTTAAGCAAGAATTGGACACAGAGAGCGGAAAGCGTTGAGAAATGTATAAAGCCAAGTATTATTGACTTCGTTTTGCAGTGAACCACTTCTCTACTGGGTTTTACAATCCTAAGGGGACTTGAAGTAAGAACACTTCAGCTGCACAGTAAAAGCACCTATTTCTCAAACTCGATGCCAAAATAAATAGTCTGACATCCCACGCAATAGAATAGATCATTCTGCACACATATAGATAAATAAAACTCCACTCAGAAAACAAGCAGCAAACAAACAAGAAAACCTTTATCCTTGAGCATCTGGGATCCAAAAGCATTCAAATCCAAGAGAACAAATCATATCTGAGCTTTGTCACATGCTAAAGAGCAGTTCTGACCATCCCTTCAGAAGAGGGCACCATCTGTTACATCTGCTTCCCAAATCACATACATGTACTCCCCTCCTCCATAAATTAATAAATAAATGTATTTGTTTCATGGAAGCAGCCATAACCTTTTGAACAGATGGGAAACCTGATGGACTGAGATGCAGTGAATCCCTTACTTGCTGATTTCAGGAAGGGAAACTTTAGTTTTGAAAGTTGTTTTTAGACAATTTTCCAGCTTCATGGCTTAGGAGAAGATCAGCAATGTAGAAGAATACAATTTTATGTTGTTGAACTCTGGAAGCACGTGGGAACCAGACAAAAATACTTAATGCCAGCAGAGTAAAAATTTAAAGAAAAAATGCACATCAGATTTGCCTGTATAACATGGACTCAAATTCTTCAGTCACTGCATACTCAGGATTGCATCAAACCATTAATTCTACAATAAATTCTCCTCCTGCTCCCCACAGCATCGCTATTCCCTACTTTCCGCACATCTGAACGTCTCATTGAATCTCATTTTCCCTGCAGGCAGTGGGTCATGTTCTTCCAAGCCCCTCCATCCTGGTTTCTCTGCTCTCTTCATTACCTTTCTCTCCTAGTTGCTCAGCTCTTTTCACGTTCCCTTTCCTCCCTGTTTCCAGTCTCCCTCTACCCCAGGACCGCCGTACCTTGTGCCCAGGGTGACCGGCTAGGATCCTTGCTTGAGGAGCCACCCTCTCTCACGCTGGAGATAGCAACTTCTCTGTGGGCCATTCCCATGGCAGAGGGCTCCGCACTGCCCTCCTGGTGCTCCTCCCCCAGCTCCCGCCAGTCCCCTCATTCAGGCACAGAGAAGGGAGATTTTGTTGAAGGCTGTGTTGAGGCCTCATGCGGGGAACAGTCCTGCCCACTTTGGCCGCTAGCCAAACACTAAAGACACCTGAAGTGAAGGGTCAGTAAGGGACATGGGATGCTACTAGTCCCATCCCAAAGTCAGGGGAGTGTGAGCTTTGAGCTCTGAAGGCAGCCTGCCTCCCAAAATCCCTTTGCAGTCAGCGATCCTGGGGAGCTCCCTCTCAGTACATACACTCTCCTGGTACCAGAACCGGGGAGGGTGAGTAGGGGAGAGGAGGAGGTGGCTGTGCAACCAGGCTTCCCCTGCCACCACTGTCATCGTATTCACATTGCAGGGAGATGATCTGGCTGCCTTTGTGGGGCCCTTTGGCAGGAGCCCAGGAGCCTTTCTGTGCCACTGCTTACATTGTACTGCAGGAGTATAAACACGAGCTTGTCCACAGCGCTCTCGACAGCTCTGGGGGAAATCCACGATCGCCCAGTGTCAAATAGGCCAGAGAAGCTGGGCTACTTTCTGTACACCAGCTATTGTCTGTACCCTAATTCCCAATCTTTTGTAGGAACACAGAAGTTTGCTGGTATAAGAGAAGTAAGACAAAGGAATATGATGGGACTGTGACAAATATTCTCACTCAGAGTTTGATGCTACAAAATAGTCTTTAACGCTCCACCGTTTCTAAATACACAGACTGGACAGTGTTTAACATTTCTTGGGACCACGCCAAGGTGCCACAGAGATAAACAAATGAGGCAGAAAATACATAATGTTTGAGAACAAAAAAAGAGATTTACTAGTGTGAGGAGAAAAATTATTTTAAAACCAGAAAAGACCACCTCAACCAATCCTCTCTCTACCCTACAAATATTCAAAAGCATAAAAGATGTTATCAATACTCTACTCCCTCCCATCTAATCTCTCTTTGACAGCGAGGATAATCCTGGAAAGCACAAAGATCTTTCATCTACCTAGAAGTCTTAATACCTTACTGCTAGGCACTATATTTGAGCTACCAGAGCACTACGCTGACTTTGCAGGGATTTGAGTGACCGCGCAAACTTCAAGGCCTGAGAACACAAGAAATAGATCAGAAAAAAATCAGCAAGCTTTGAGTTCTTTAGACTGGGAAAAATTCCCCTGTACTTTCTCAATTTAATGCACAGACTTGAAACCCTCTGGGCCTTCCTTGTTGTGCATTCTGCTTCCTACAGCTGTAACACAGGTACTGGTCTAGTCTTCCACGAATACTAGATGTCAAACTTCCCTTGTGCCCTGGCTCATACAGACCAAGAACTAATGTTGCTCTTACAGTATAGTCCGGGGAAATTCCAGTAGCTTTAACAGAAGCTCGTGTATGTGTTATAGCCCCAAATTATGGAGTTTTCTTCATTTCCTCTGTTATCACTTGGGCAGAGTTGCTTTGCTCACGACAACGTAGAACCTTATTGTAGAACCTGAAATCTAGGAAAGCATAGGCGTGCAAGCAGGACCTCCATCTGCTCTCCTTTGCCTGTCCCACAGCGGAGCAGGCAGAGGGGTGAAGCACACATGCTAACATACTGTAAAATAGTGCTTTAGTTGTCTGTAAAACAGAACATGGCATTTCATGAATAACCCCTTTGCTGCAAAGACAAAAGGCAGGATTCTTCTGCCAACTTCCCCATTGCTGCAGTGATCAAACTCTTTGGAAACTGATGTAAATTGCCTTTATTCCACTGTCTTCAGTGAAGCTAGACAAATTTATACCCACTGAGAAGCTAATCCTTACATATTACTGCAGTAGTGTACTACTGTACAAAGAAACATAGTTACAAAATTGCAATGCAAATATGGATATGAAGAGAAAAAGGATCTTTCTTTTTCCTAAAAGCTGTTACCACATCAGATTTCTACAAGACCATAAAAGCGCAGGCTACAGACTTCATTCTCTCTACCTTTCCTCTGAAGTTACATAGTTTTAAACAAATACAACCTTTATAATTTTTTTCCTATCCCAAATCAGTTACTATTTCCTGTTCTGCATTTAATTTTTAATAAGGAATTAAATATGTACTCTGATCAAAAAATCAATTTCCTTTTGAATTACCCAAATGTTAAAACCACACTTCTGTGACAGAGATGGCCCTCTGAAGAACAGAGCCATCTACAGAAATCTTTTCGATAATGGTGTCCTTCTTTCAAATCCAAACATTTCCTTGATGTAGAATACAAATTGAGCTCTAGTGTATAAGTCAGCTTGGATTTCAAAGTTGGCCTTTATACTTTGCCATTAATTAATTCCGTCCAAGAAATTCAAACAAAGATACAAACAAAAAAGTTCTCTAAATACGTTACATAAGGCATTCAGAATATCCCAATTCATTCCTCTCCAGGAACACAGCAGAGTCAAAGAATAGTGTACACAGCATGTTTAGACTGTATAAAAAGCACCAGAAACTGTAAGAATAGTTTAAAACCCATTTATTTAAAGCTCTCCATTATAAGAGCTATTGTAGAGTATTTGCTAATCAATCTACACTTCTGAGTTCTAAACAATTGCAGGCTTAATGAAGTGTACTTTTCTTCACTTTCAGACACAGGAACAAAGAGTTTCCTATTGAAAGGGAGGAAATGAAAGCAGAAGGCAGAAGACCTCTTCCAAAAATTACTGGAGCTTCTGAGCAATTTAAATATTGAATAGAAAGTCAGAAATTCTTATTTGGGATCTCTTTTTTAGGAGGAAAAAGATCTGAGAAAGAGACTCTTTCCCAATACACTCCATATACAGCTTTAAGTCAGGTAGGATCAGTATTCTGTCTGATATGATGAGGAAAGTCTCCCAAAACCTGTCAGAGAAAACTCATACAACTTACTCCAAATTTTTTTAAATCTTATTTTGTTGCAACTATCACAACATAATTAAGACAGAAATTGAGAATTAGGGTCAGTGGTCAGTCAGTATAGAGAGAACTTTCAAGTAATCGAAAATGGGTTTTGCTGGGGAGTAAAGGACAGCATGGAATAAGAACACAGCAGATATGTCTATTCGGTCTTAAAGTAAATTAAGAGTTTTCTTCTTCTCAAGATTTGCTTAGTCCAACTTGTATAGAAACACAAGGGAAATTTATCCCCTAACATCTTTGACATAAAACTTACTAGTATTCACTCATCTGAAAAAAAAGGTCTGGTAGACAGGGGAAGAGGTAGAGTCAAAAATGCTATGTCAGACCAAAAATCAAAGTGAAAAGTAGACTTTGTTGTGTTCCCCACTGCCCCACAATGCACAGATGCCATGTCCCTCCCTGTCCCTCCTGTGGTGATGTGACAATCTTTTTATAAGAGGCCACAGAGCGAAGTTGATACCACACAGTGCTACAAGCACCATTAACTTCTGTAAGATTTCCCAAGCCCATTATCTCCTACTCTGAGCTCTTTATTCTTGGGAGCCCAGCTAACAGAGAACTAATTTCTGGCAGCTCCTTATTTGTGCTAGGATCTTATATGATTGCTGGTTTTGTGTAGCCCATCTGATTATTTTGTAATTTTATTTACTGTGTTGTAAGACCTAGGAAAGTCCTACACCAAACTGTATCGTTTATATGACTTAATTTCTAACGCTTGATTGCAAACATGCCGCATGAGAGTAAGGAGATATTTGACGTTCTCTTCGCTATTTATTTAGAGCTAAACCTACAATAACAGACAATCTTAATAAGGTTTTAGGTTAGAATAACTTTTAGCATTTCCTGGGACTGTTTCAGAAGGTACAATTCCTGTAAGGGCAATAGAGATTAACTCCAGTGCCTGTAAGAGCATAGAGGAGCACATATCTTTCTATTTCTTTATCATGTTTATGATAACCAAGACTTACGAATTGCTAGAATTCCATCAGAGAAATTTTGAGGTTTTGGGGGTTTGTTTTTAACATATGTTCATCAATGCCCTTTAGGCACTGAACCACCTGCACTGAAAGGCATAGAAAAAAATTCACTTGCATATTGTAGGAATCAGCTACTGAGGCCAATCTAAACCCAAACCAAGAAAAGATCTCTTTCCTCCCTGTAATAAATTCCAAATGCCCTGATTCAGGCTTCCTGATTCAGCATTTATATTCCACCTGAAAATTGAAGTCCAAAGGAAGCTGATACTTGCATTCTCATAGCTTATCTATCTGAATACCTTTGAGGTTTCTCATTCAGGAATTTGGATTTTCTCTGAGTCACGTGGCTTGGAAATGAATCTGACACAATATAAACCCTTTTGTTATGTAATTGCAAAACTTCATCTCATCTTTCATATAAATAGCAAAACTCTCTGCTACTTCTGCCTCTCACGCTCAGTCTAAATATTGCTGTCATGTTATATCTTTGCACTGGGTTAATCTGCCTGTACTTTGCACTCGATAAAGACAAGAAATTGTTGCTTGACTTACTGTCTGGAAAATTGGTACGGTGTCTTTATTTATGATCTAGAAAAAGCTAAATGGCCTCAGGAAATATAGCTAAAAACCACAAAGATTTTGTGAAGGATAAACAAAACCACCTGCGAGTAACAATGAAATGTTGATTTTGATGGGACATGATCAAGTGGGAGTTATACCCCAAGTCAGAAGTAAGCTGAACAGCGTTCACAAAACCATAGTAGCTTTTGATATTAACATGGGCTTCAGAGGAAAGAGGAAATTCCATTTTTTTTTAAGGAAACAAAGTCCATCTGATCCCAGCTAGCTTTGCAATGCATAGCCAGATATTCAGGCATGAAAAGCAGTATCATGCAAGGAAAATCTGTATTTTTATTGTGATTACAATTTATAGACTACATAGTCTGGTGTAGCGACAGATGAATACTTCTGCAGCATCGTGTGGGATGATTGCCGATTATGCTAAAGGCTCTGTAAGGAAGGTTTCCATGACAGCATTTTGTGTATCATTGGTGTTTTGGAAATAACATTCAGTTTTGATCTCTGACTTCTACAGATTTTGCTGTTCCCATGAAAGATTATATTTGAGTGGAAAAAATCCAGGGTTAGTGTGTGTATTTTGCATACAGGCAGGGATGCCTAGAAGTGACATTTCTGTAATAAACTGTAGAACTACATGATAAACCACAGAGCTATTTGATAAATGCTCCTATTAAACACCTTTAATTACCTTTTCTACTCTCTGGCCAGTAACCGTTCTGTCTTGGGACAGTTTTATGCTGTTGAACATGTTCAGACAGCTGGCATTTCCAGTCTGCTGTCTACATTAAAATATAGACCTTTTCTTGAAAACTAACTCTGTCTCAAAGCCCAAGAGAAGTTAGTTTCAATTCTGGGCCAAAAAAAAAAATAGCTTTTCTATACACTAAAATATGATGGCTTTTAAAGCACAGCATCTTGCTCCACAGCACTGAACAAGAGGGGAGAGTTGGGACAGGAAGGGCCTTAAGAGTACTTCACATTCAGAAGTCCATAAAAGTTGTTCCAAGTATTTTTTTAATCTGTTTTGCAGCAGTATTATTCTTCCACATTTGGGCAGGGATTTTCCAAGGGGTCTGAAAGAGTTAGCTGCCCAGTTCCTATTGAATTTCAGTAGCATTCCACCTCTTAACTCCGACGTGCTACTCTGAATGCTATTAGACATGTAACATAGCCTCCATACATGAGTTTAAACTAACACTGAGTATCTGTGATTTTTCAAGAACAAGGCCAAAATACAGATCTTATCTGCAGCAGAGGGAGAGGTCCTGTGTAACTTGCCGCTGATTCGGAGCGGGGGACTTTTCTAAATCCACCTATGACTCTGATAAAGCAAACTACTCTATCACATTATGCCTATCTGTCTGTAAGCATGTATGTATAATTTACATACAATAAAATATCTAACTAGTTGCAACCTCCTTAAGGAGCTTTTGTCTTAATCCATTTGAATTTCAAAGCATAGCTAAAATTGCAGGAGGATTTTAATTGTATGCAAGATTTGAGCTTGGATAAGTGATCCGTATGGATTCTTAATCTTTTGTGGGCAGCCAGTACTTCTTAATCAGTGTAAAAAAGAATTTAATAATAAACACAAAGAATGGGCAACATTAAAAAAGCACAGATTTTCTAGTACATTTGGAGGTATGGCACACAAAATTCCCTCTGATAACGGAAAGAAGATGTACTGTTTCCAACATGCAACTTTTATTAATTGATTTGCCCACATTTCTGAGTGGATTATGAGAAAAAATTGAAGATGTGGTGAATGAACAGTACAGCATTCCTCAGCTACTCTCAGGGACAAAGAAGAGACCTATCCACACACTCCATTCCTAAAGTAAATCCCAAAGTGTTTTTCTGTATAAATGTCAGTCAGCAGCATTAGCCACTGGTGTCCCACTTTTATGCACACTCCTTCATTTCAAGCTCCAAATAACCCAATAAATTATACCAACGTATGTTTCCATCCTTACAAATGCTTATCAGCAGTCCTGCACCCTGTCAAGAAAGCAGTTTTGCTGGCGCATGGCATGAAAATGAGTCTTTTGCTCCTGTTTTGAAGAAGGTACAGATTTAACATGTGAAAAGCTAGTGTGTAAAGCATGACCTGATATCCTTTGATAACACGTAACACAAAATTAGAACTTCCACTGGGATCAACAAGAGCAAGATGCACTGGTGGCACCACAGATAACCCAAAGCAGCACTTACTTTGCACTGAGCTGTGGTACTGCCTAATGATTAACACAGTAAGAATTTATCTGACAGACCAGGGCGAAGAAAGAGTCTAAGGCCCTTGGCACAGCCCTAGCAGTGAGGGTACTACATGTGATAGTAATTTGTCTGTCTCTCTAAATTTACAGCAAGAGAAGGGGTGAGATGAAGTCCTGAGGAAAAACACACAGGTGAAGTAGGGAGAGGCTAAGTTTTTTGTAGCAACTTACTTTATCCAATGCTAGAGGAAGACAACAGTCTTCTTCAGGGTCAGGTAATATGCTCAAGAGAGATGCTTGCTTCTGGTAGCTTTTTTTCTTCCAAAGGAGAAGGGTGGGTGGGTTCGGAACTTATAGCCAGATCTGCTTTGCTATTCACCTGATTTCTACCCACAACTCTCATCTTATACTTGTTCCATGTTCTTTGCATAAGGTCTTAAAAGAAATTTGGAGAAGTTTGGTCGGGGAGAAGAGGCTCGGTCTTCCATTTCTGAGGAACACTGATAATCACAAGAACAGGCCATGGTAAAATAGTCAATGGCATGCCCCTGGAATCTGTGTTATGGTCCTGCACGTAGCGCTGCATCTTGCTACCTCAGCATGCTTATGAAGTGCAGAGCAGCACTCACTTCCATACCTAAGGTTTGTTACTTTAGAGGAAAGGGTCAATGAAGAAGGAGAAAAATGCTGCTCCACCACTGTCTTCCCCATTTTTCTCACCAAGCTTTTGTTTATTCTTTGAAATTTCTTTATTTTGTTTATTCTTTGAAAGAGGTCCCTATCCTTGTCTTAAATATAAGGTAACAATTTTCATGAGAAAATGCATTTGCAGACTCTTTGGGATACTGCAAACTGCAGCGTTTCCCTAGTAAACAGGCACTCTGAGCCCAGAGAGGGTTTGTGCCCTGCTCCAGAGACCCTTCCCGCACAGCGGGTATGTTATGTGCCCTACAAGTCTGACAGCTGGCTTCCCTCTGTTCTGCAGTCCTCTTTGTAACATCACTTCATAAGACACCACTTTGCACAAGCCTTGGGAAGGCAATCAGTTAGAAATCTACAGTCAAGAGCAAAATAACACCATGCCAACAGCAAGTTTTGATGATAGTGTGTTCCCAAACCAGACAATCTGGATATATACCGTGTTCAAGACAAAGTCACAAACAAAAATCAAGTACGAATTAACAAGCTTTGAAGCAAGCCAAAGAGGATTTTGGACCTTCTGCCTTTCTGGATATCCTGGCACTTGACATGCTTTTGAGCCGGAGCAAGCTGCCTTACCTACACTGGCTGTCTGGCACAGGGAAGGCTGAAGGATACAGATACAGCTAGCATCCGTGGACAAAAAAGGCAGCACATTTCAGCAAATTAGAGCACATAAGTGTGCAAAGCATTTACATACCTTATTTTAAAAATTGTCCCAGGAAAGAGAAGATAGATGTTTTCTTGGAAAGAGTTTTACTTCTCCTCAGATGTGTTGGTACCATAGGCCATGTTATTATATACTTGGCAAGTTTCCTTAAAATCAGACCTTAAATAAACTGCAAAGTACGCCAATATTTCTTCAGCTCAGAGATGAGATTATCTTTTATTTTTTTTCTCTTTTTCTTACCAATGAAAAGGGCAATGAACACTTAAGCTGTAGAAAACACACTGTAATCCCCCCAGCTTTCAAACAGATGCCATTTTATAGAAGCTGGTAAAATCCTACGGCTCCCTACTTGTTTTGGTTCCTCTGTCTGACTGCAACGGGAGCTAGCTATGTAATATCTAATGCCTACAATTCACTTGTCAGCAGCTATTCTGCTTTTTTTTCCAAAGAGAATACCCTACAACTCTAATCAGAGTTGATGTAGATCAATACGCGCCTTTACTTTCATTATATTTAAAGGGACACATGATTTATTGATTTGTGTATCAAAATTTAGGACACATATTTTCTGTTTTGTCTGCAGTCAATCTGCTATAACGCACAGTGGATCTGTAGGTCCAAACATCATTCAGTACAAAACCAGAGTAATTCCAGGAACATGATTAAGCAACTATATTGGCATAGGACACATTTATTTTATGTTGTCTCCAAGTCTGTTGTATGTAGATATCTCTACTTGAACAAAATGAAATAAATTAGTGCCCTGCAAAAATAATTAAATTTGAATGTCCTTGCTTTCAAGGGCTGTATAACATGGTTGTGTACTGGATTTAGCGCGATGTGCTATTTCTAGATATTTAAAAATAATTTAAAAATAAAGCTAATTTATCTTGTGGTGTTGATAATTAGTTGAAACCAACTAAGCTGGTTAAAAAAATAAAGGCTGCCATATATCCTTTGCCTAATAGGTCTTTTTCTTGTTTTGTTTTGTTTTTTGTTTTTTTTTTTAAACAAAGTTGTCTGATTATACATCTGACATGAGTTGATCGCTAGAGCAAGGAATTAGGTAGGATTCACCTCACTGGCCATGTAAAGACACGTATACATTAAAGATTTACTCTAACAACTACCTAGGCTCCCTCTACAGTCAATGCTGTAAGACAGGCACCTCACTCTACTCCATCCTCATCTTGGGATCCTCTCCAATGATCAACTTCACATAGATGGCTGACCTTGGCTACGTACCTGAAATTTATACAGCCAAATACAGAAGATATGAATCCCAGTTGCAGTGAAAGCTGTTGATTTTACTTAAAATCAACTTTGCTTAATTTCACAGGTTTGACCGATCCCCAATACCTTGCAATGCATTACAGCTAATTTCCATGAGATTAGTGCATTCTTACAGTCAGGCAAATGCAAAAGGGACTTGCTGAATCATGCCCTCAGTCAAAAAGATAGTCCTATGTTCACTTGTTAAAGCTTGTATAAATCATATGTGATCCTTAACAGGATTAATTAACACAGTACTAAGGATAAAGAACAAACCTAAAGCTGTAGTGCCATTAACCTGTGAGAGGGATTTTTAGAACCTTTGACCTTCCCTACTCCTAGTTGCAGTCCCACTTTGCTACTCCCAATGCAGAAATGTCATTCAGGTTTATTTCCACTTGGAAACAAGGAAAAGGAACATGAAAAATAAGTTAATACTAATGAATGAAAGAATGATTGTTCACTATGGAGGTGTCATCACCTGCTAATAATTTGTTTTTTTCCCAGGCATAAAGCACATCCACTACACGTGTCCTGCATATTAGCAATGCTGGAGTTGAGGGCAGAGAACACCAGTTATACTTTTGCTATGTGAATAAAAACATGATCCTATGTGAATGACTCACTGCTGTTGTGTAAGCTTGTAAGCATCTTTGCGTGAAAGATGTAGGCATTTTAGATGAGCCCACTTGAATCACTGCTGTCCTCTCAAGTTTGAGGACATTGTTCTGAAGAAGACAGACTTGAAATGCAACAAGATTTGAGCTAATATGTTACTGGAAAAGAAATTCACCAAAGATCAGCTAAGAAGTATTCTTCACTGCAATACATAGTTCAGCTTGGCCGTGGAAATGCCTCTGGTTAGGGTTTATTTTGAACTTTGACTCCAGTTACACAGCATTCCTGAGGGCAGGTGTGGTCATTCTAAACTCATTTTAGGGAGGTGGTAGGTCTGAAACATACACCAGAGATTAGTTAGTTTCATGGCAATATTTTTAAGAAGTTGTTTCAACAATAACACATCAATCAATTTCTTCAATTATTATTTGCAGGCTTAAAGAGAAACCTTTTTTTTTTTCCTGCCTCCATTTTTCACTGAACTTGACTTGTCAGGCCTAAAGGGTGCTCATACAAACCCTCCCTCACCACCTCTGCCTGGCACTGCTGCCAGACTTACTGTCGGCTGCTGGGTGCACTGCCACTGCTCCTGTCCTCCTCTGCTCAGCCACAGCTGCTGCTTGGGCTACTGGCGGAGGAGAAGAGTTACCTTGGGAGCCCATGGATGCCCTGCCTGCCAGGGCCTTTGCTCCGAGATCCCCCTCTCCTCTCTGTGACTACTGACCGTGCCCCCACATATGGCCTGATGCATCTAGAGGCTTGCAGGGTAGCACACATGTGCTTTGCCTTAGGGGTGTGTAGGGAGCCCAAGAAGTGGAGAGGTATAGAGGAGTCCCATTTGTAAGAACTGGTACATTCTTTGTCATGAGACTGAAAGTACGTATGGCTTTTATAAACTTAGGGCTATTATTTCTGGCACTGGTTCCCACTCTCTCACCGATCCTGGAAACCGTATTAGCAAGTACTGCATGGATTTCAGCAATTACTGTCAAACAGGAAAAATCTTGCAAAAATTTATCATCTTACATACACAGTCATGCCTAAGAGATGACACAAGAAAGATACTACAAACTTGAGAGACAAAACTCGTTTAACAGGCCCTCATTCTTTAGTCATCCAGGACAATGTGTTTCTGTGTTGGCTTTGCTTCCCTGGGCAACTGCGCTGAAGCTGGAACACTTCCTTCACGCAGCCCAAATACTGGTTTCCATTTTGTAGAGCTATACGATTCGATTTGCTTCAGTGGTTCAAAAGTTCAATGGGGAAGAGCTCCCGTGGAGAGGAAAGCGCAAGCAGCTCGCACTAACAAATGGGTGCTTGCCTTGGAAAAGAACAGCACATGTCTGTTTGCCTGCATCCAAACTGCAGGCTTCTATAGCATCCCGCCGAGAGCGAGCCTGGCAGTGGAAGCGACTTTACAGACCTTTGAGTCACCAGGAGTAACACAAACAGGAGCCAGAAAAAACATTTTGCTATTTAAAAGGGAATCATTATATAGTGCTTGATAAAGTTTATCGTACCAATTCGTGGAATTGGGAGGGAAAACAGTACCCAGTTGTTTGAGGAAAGCATTCAGATGTAAAATTTGACCTCAGTTCAGCATTGTTGTTGTGACAGGATAGAGACAAAAGGATACACAAACCCCACAGCTAAGAAAGGGGAAAGAAAAGCTGGTAGCTGAAAGGATCCCAGCTGCTGCGTAAGGAGTCACAGTGTGTGAGTCCGAAGGGAATCACCCACGTCCAAGTCCACGTCCAGAGCAAAAATTAGCACAAAGGCAATAGTTCTTGGGAGGTTTCAATTATTGTGCCTTGCTAAGGTCAAGCAACAGTATTTTCAGAGCAAATGAATAAAGGTAAAATATACTATTCTTTTCACAAAAAGAGCAGGTCAAAGCAGTGTTATTCCACAAGCACTATGTATCACAAAGAAATAGCTTCCTCAAAAATGAAGTGTCCTGCCCTGCTCCTACTGGAGTCGGAGACTGGCATTAAGGGAGAAGAATTAGACTTACACAGTAAGCACAGATAAGAATTTTTCCATGCCAGTCTACTACATTTACCAGGACCATTCAGCTACCAATATATACGAGCTTTTCTATCATACCACATCAACAGCCAACTCCTCTTCCTGGAAATGCTTCTCTGCGGTGAGACAAGAGTGCTCACAGCACACAGGCGTGCCACTCCAGCAGGCAAAGAGCCTTGCAGGGAGTCCTCCCAGCACTCACACTGGCTTCTCGGAGAGCACCCGAGCAACCTCACCATCTTAAATTTTACTTGCCAGGATACTTTGCATGTAAACCCTCAACGCTTTCTCCTGCACGCACCTCACTGCTTGGGGGCAAAAGCATGTGCATGGCAGATGTTAGCCCTGCTGCTCTGCAGCTCCCGGAGGCACTCAGAAAGGGAGAAGCGGAGGGCCGTGTGAAAATCCACATCGCCTGGCAAGCAGTGGTCTCCTTGGTGCTATTTGCCCACTCAAAAGGAACACCAAAACCCAGCTAACCATAAGACTTTTATAAGACTTTTCTTAAGCACCTCTCTCTGTACATGGTTTATAGAAGAACTGCGTGGAATGGCACATCCTGGCATCACGTTGTGCATAAGCTACCAAAGTAACTGCACAATCTGCTGAGTTTGAGCAGACTCAAAGAAATTATTTAGACCTGAAGTTACCTGTAGGGCACTCCCAGGCTTTTCAGTCCTGTGCTTAAAATGTCTGTTTATGATCTCTTTTTTTTTTCCTACCAACATAACATGAGATAATTTGAATGATGAAACCAGATGCTCGTAGAGGATACTGTGGGGTCAAAATGTTTTATGCATTGTGGTTGGACAAAAAAAAGAGCAGTTACTAAACTGTGTGGTTTACATAAAGTGCTCTTAGTGTTATTTTTTAAAGGCACACCAGTCCTAGAAATATTCAAGTTGGGTGGTCACTATTTTTATTTCAGTCTGGTGGAAAATAGGAACAGACAAGCCATGAAAACATAAGCCTACCTTTGGCTGCTTTTCTGGCAAGAAATCACTGCTCAGCCTGAAAATGCTGCCATAGTCTACAATAAGGAAATTGTGGATGAAAATTTATCTCAGAGTATGTGTCAGTTTTAATGTACAAGGCCTTTAGCGTGAGGCAGAACTAAGAAAAAAGTCCAAAACCACTGGCATTGTGGCATTTTTTTTTTCCAGACAGTAACAAAACTCCTGCTTGTTGCTATTCATGGTTTATTATATGTCTGTGCATCAGGAGCATGTGAATTTTGATTTGTAATGGTTCAAACACAGGACAGGAAACCTGAACCAAGGATAGGGTTTATTTCTGCTCTGAAACTGCCTTTTTTGCTGGCCTGAGGTTGTTAGGGAGTGACCCTCAAATGCTGGAATGATACATCTGTGTTCTCATATCAAACACTCTGCAAATACACTGAGGAAAATTATGTCAGAAGCCACCATTAGCCACTTTCCTCACTTTCAACCATTTCTCCCACAATTTAAAGAAAAAAAAAAACTAAAAAAAAAAAGTAAGGATAGCAAAGCCCTTGAGAAATTGCCCAGGAAAGAAATGTTACAGTGTTTAAAGAGAAGCTTAAACAAACACAGATGAGAGATGTGTTTAAAGCTGCAGGAACTCAGCCAGAGGTGCTGCTTTGCAGCTGGAGAGACAGGGGACAGCTGCAAGGGCTGTCAGGGCGGCACTTGAAGGTGAAAGAGCCCAACATCTGTTCTCAAGCCTTCTCCAAGGCAGGCTCATGTGCTGGGGGAAGTCCCAAAACTGACAGCCCCTAACCAGCCTAACTTTAATACTTAGCTCTACCAAGATGTATTTTAATCATTATAGCAAAAAAAACCCTAAGGAAGATTAAAAGGAGAAGAATCACCACTCAGCATGAGGCCTCAAAAGGCTTTGTAGGTTCAATCAGGTTCAAACCAATGTTTAGCTACTTTGCTGACAAAATTGGTTTTCCTGCTTTCTTGTTTCGAGTATTTGTACTTCAGTTGCACCTCAGTCACTTGTCTGCATAATATGCCATCTCCCTCCACAGTTGCAATCCAAGAAAGAGAAAGATTGCGCATGGGAAGAACTAAAGAATTCTACCTCATCCTCAAAATCTTCCATCTAAAGACTTGATGGCATGCAAGAGGTGCTTAATACACACGGGCAGCCATTTTCTGTGCCCACAAACACAGCTATAGCTGCTCAGTTTCTAGAGTTCATCTGTGGTCGATTCATCATAAATATGGCTGAGTTCCTTCCTCTGCCTGCAAAAGGACAGTTCTGTGTCCTCATTTTCACTATTAGGATGTTTTTGAAAAACTCCCCATTATTTAGCACTTTGAAAGCATGCTGTCTCTTCAAGCATAAAATGTTGGCACTGGTATACCCTGTGGGTTTTTATACAGTAAATTGATCAAATTATTTTGTTTAAAACTGTTGTTCTAAATACAATTAGAGATTTCGGGCTCTTGGATTGTGTTCATTTTGGCCTCATCACAGCTAAAATTCTGACTTGAAGCCCATATAAATATTTGCCCTTTTAGCATTTATTTTGATTCTAATCATATTCATAGTTTGTTTGATTGCTTTTTAAAGAAAAGTACTCATAAATCAGATTAAATAGATCACTTTGCTACACAGTTTTGCCACGAATCTCTGTTCTGCAGAGCAAGATATTATTTCCAGATTTTTCCTGCAACTTCTGTAAATATTTACTTTGCTGACCTATATTTGATTTAACATATCTTTTCATGCACAAGCTAACTATCCTCCATTAATTTTATTAGCAGGAAGATTCTGCATAATGTTCAAACTTCATAAAGTTCTACATTCATTCTCTTTTATTTAAATGCCCCAGTCTTAGAAAGTTCAGTACTGTGCTTCGCAAACAGGCTAACCTCCATCTATCAAAGTGGGTTTTGCAGTGAAACACTAACAAGTTTTAGGAGCGCACCCCAAGCTTATTCAGAAAAGATCCATTTCGGCCTTTAAGCACATGCATCTCTGACACTGATTTATCCAGGAATAGTGTTTGTATGTTCACAGCTGGAGGCAGATTTTGGCTTCAAATTTGGGTGAGATGAATGGCTAGCAAATTAATATGTCTGGTTTATAAAAATGGAGTTCATGTTTTTCTGAACAAAACCAAAATTCACTGTTTGATCGACTTCAACTTGTGGACTGACTCTCCCCATACTCACACGTGTGCTTTGGCAAATGCATTTTGTAGTGAGGTAATTCAGGACAGGAATACTTTTAACTTAGTGCTGCTGATTCAGATGAATAATTTTTCAGTGTATTTATGGTGACAGGCATTCTCTTATCACAGTGTACATAGCAAAAGTTAGTTAGCATTTAATGTGAAGTGGAGCCTACACACTGCGGTGCTTTAATGTTTCTGCAAGATAGCAAAGGCAAGGGAGGGGAAGGGACTGCAAGCACCAGTAGAGAGCTCCCAGCCTGCAGCAAGGTATAGCTCCCCATCTGCATGCACCATGTGTGGTTTATGTAAGATGTAGCACATTGTTTGAGACCACTTATTTTAAAATATTGACACAGAAATTTATCACAATTATCATGAATTATTGCCTGCCTTGCCAGTTTCTGCAGTAGTCAGTGAATGGTTCTGGAACTATAAAAATAGTCTCAGTGCAATGGATGGTTTATTGTGGTCAGGACCGAAACATTGGAAAACCTACAGTATTGCTAATTCAGTGCAGCTGCTCTGCAAAAGCACACATGACTTTGGTAACCTGGCTTTGCAGTGGAAAACGCAGGGCCTTTCAGAAGACACAAATCCCAATTTGAAATGTGTGAACTAGTATACTACAAATATCTTTTCCCACATGGCACACGCACATCAGGAGCTGTCTGAGATTCTCCAATGCATCACTCAAAATCCTCTTCAGTGTCTTTGCTCTGAAAATACTTTTTAAAATATCTAAGTATACATTGTCAGAAGACACCCCGTTTTTACCAGAGCTTTGAGGAGAGGCAAAAGGAATTTATCAAATGCATATTTAAAGGAAACTTCAGAAATTTCTTTAACTTTACAACTTTTTTGTTTTTATGGAAAATAAAACCATGATTCAGCCAGTTCAGCTTATTTTACAATAACAGAATGTGCTGGAGTTCACCATCATACCCAAATAGTGAAGCTTCTCGTGTTCTTTAGTCAATATACAAGTGTATCTGTTCAAGAAAGAAGTAAACAGAGGGCCAGAAGAGAAACAAGCAGATCTTGTAAGCCTGACCTACCTTATTAAAGGTTCCAGAACTGAATCCAGTGACTTTTTGTCAGACTAAATCACATTATGTTGAAAGGCAGTCAGAAAGGAAATGGATACTTTAACAGAATATATCACTTTCTTTGATATCTTGTTCCAATTGTAAATCACAGTCACTGTTAAACGTTCATGTCTTACTCACTATTTGCACTTATCTGGCTGCAGTTTCCAGCTGATGATCCTCCTTATGCCTTTCTCCACCACATTCAAGAGCCCGTTAGAACCCATTAAACTATTTATATGTTATAATCAAGTCGCCCCTCAAGCCTCTTCCTGATAAACTAAACAGATTGAGCTCCTTAAGCCTCTCCATGGAAGGCATTATCTCTAGCCCTTGAATGAGTCTGGGAATTCTTGCTACACTCTGCTGTTTCCCAGCTGCTGCTTTTATTTGTTTCTGCTCTCCTTTTTTTTTTTTTTTAACCACGATCAGATGATCTTCTCCAATATCAATTTACAAAAGGTATAAAAACCAGTATAATCTATTTTTTCCTATTTATTATGCCTCTTTTAGCCATCTGTGGATTTTTTTTTTCTAGTGTTGAATACATATTGGGAGTTGCAGACAGAATATTGTCCAAGTTGCCTGTCATATTCAGAAATAGGCACAGCGCCCGTTTCCACGCATGTAGCTGGCAATCCTTCTTCCTAAAGTTGTGTATTCTTCCAATGAATCAGTTTAGGAAGTGGCTCAGATATCTCTGATACTCACCTTACCCTGTTATTTAGTATTCTACCAGTCACTGTTACCCCATTTTTAATGCTTACTCTCAGATTATTGAGAAACTGCGCCTACCATTTAGCCTGTTCATCATTCACCGAATTGCACTTTACAGGTTCGATGTTGCAATGCTAAGTGATAAAAATATACATCTCAGTCAAAAAGTAAATTTACCTCAGAGGCTGAAATCAGGTTTGTCTGACTGCATTAATTACACTCTTATTCTTCAGTTCTGTCTGTCAGAATTCTTTTTCCTAAGATTTTTCTTGCCTTTCTCTACAAAACCAGAACTGGTCTATTTTTTGAAATGTCAATAAGCAAATTCCATGCTCTTGCAAAATGCTTGTGATAATCTTGATCTTTTCTGCTCCTCTTTTGCATTTCAAGTCTCTTAATGTATGCTGTTTGATTTTCTCCCACTTTTTTCATTCTGTATTTCTAATTCTTTACTTCGTTTTCTCCTAAAGTAGGAGAAGCTTTTAGCCAAAACAATATTTTCACATTGCCAAGGAATATTGGCTTTTTCTCCATCTAGAAAAATCTTAGAAATCTTTGAGATTTATTTTGCATTTTTCTCTGTGTGTGTACACACACACACATCATATTTGTTCTTAATTTTCTTCAGCTCTGATAAAGCAGACCTTGAGAATCAGCCACCATAGACAACAGCGGTTGGAACTGGTCCTCTTTCTATCTGTTATTGATGTAATCACACCATGATCCCCGGCTTCTGTGTGAACAGCGATTTCTGGCCCACCAACCAACTCCCTTCCTCCTTAGAAATTAGGCTCAAAATGCAGCTACTGTGTATAAAAAGCAAGAAATATTGAAATCGAAAATTTGGCTTTACAATTAAGAACTTTAATAATGCTCCACTTTGGGTGCCTAAGAACTTCAACATATGAGCTTAAGACTTAAACTGACCTTCTCCCACAAGCTCTGATTTTTTTTCACCACATTTTGGAGAGGGACTTAGGAAATCCTGTCATGTTCTCCCATTTTATTTATGACCCACAAAAGGTTCTCCACCAGTATCTTCTGATGGGCTTTGCAGCAGTAATGCATTTGAATCAGAACTAATCTGTTCTCATTCGCCAATTTAATTAATACAAGCAAAGGTCTCTATAATATTCCAGTTAACAGGCGCACACATCATCAGAAAACTAATTCAGAACCATCCCCTTCCAGGTTCCTAATTTTCCCTAAATATTATTTGAATTCTGTGCAGACCAAAGGCATTTGATAAACTCGGCAAATTAAATGGTTCCAGTTACCTTAGTACAGATTGCTCCATTCTTTATGGCTTAAAATTCTATCTGTAAAATCCGTATGACTTAGAAGCACTGTCATAGAAGAAAAAGAATAAGCTGCTTACAATAGTTTGAAAGTCATATTAGATTACAGTAGAATTTAACTGTTTTTCTGGAAGAAATCCATGTCTGTCAATTGTAGCAGCTAGAATTGGGTCTCCTGGTTATTTATCTAGTTGGTGAAAAGACAAAATTCAGTGCACAAGCTGAAACTGGGAGGGGAGCTGCTGTGTCCCCCAGCACAGCCCTCCCTGGCAGCACAGCAGTGCACTGTGCTTCTGCCGCTCTCCCACCCGCCTGTGCTCAGTGATTTTTTCACAAGAGAAGTGCAATGAAAAAACTGCTAAGCCAGAACCCTCCATGGTCGAGGGAATTTTTCTCTTACTATGCCATCCCATGATGTGTAGTTTGTTTTAGGAATGACTAATACATTGTGTGACTATTTCTATTTTTATTCCTTGTTTCAACTGACAGATTATATAAACGTGTTGCTACAGCTTTACGTACAACACAAGAAAAATGATTTTTCAAGAAGGTTAAATCTGGAGGCTCAAGCAAGAAAACAGTGACAGCAGAGAAGAGCTAACATGAAGAGGAGAGGGAGGTTCATATCAATGCGTAAAGGTAAGATCAGGAGACAACATGCTTTACTATCTATTAGCTATGTAATTTTTGCCTGTAATTGCCTTTCATTCTCAGGTGCCAAGTGACACTAAGTGTATGGAGAGTCCTCAGGAACATGAGATTGAAAAGGGAAGGGAAGAGAATATTTACCTAACTAAAGTGCCAAGGCCCTGACAAACAAAACATCCCTATAAAAAACAATAACCTCGGCAATCCCAGCCAATTGCTAAAATCGACATATTCCCGATGCTTTTCCTGATACTGTGCTGGCAGTTGCCAGGGCCCCACTGCTAACATGCGGGAGGAGTATTTTGATCACTACGTAATGGTATGGTAAGGCACAACTCCATAACTCTGCTTTGAGCATCAGCTTCTCCCCTGTGCTCCCAAGGTCAACATTGGAGACTGGAAAAAGCAGTTTTGCATTTAAAAGGTACCGCACATTCAGCTTCTTTACACTGTCAATTGCCAGCTTAAAATGACTAGTTAATTGTCAAAAGTCCAGCTTTCCTGCAAATGCGTCCTAGCCCAATAGCTCAGGAATGCACTGAGCACAGGAGAAAAAGGATGTTTAGCAAAAATTGTTGCGTGCTTTGACACACTGATGCCCGGTGAGTACAGTGAAGGATTGGGGGTGCTTTTGTCTTTGAAACCAACTTCGTACTTAAGAGCAAAAAATATGCACCGAAAAATGACCTCCTTTTCAGAGGAGACAGGTAGTAGGGACACATGCAAAGCACGCCGTGCATTGCTTGTTTTTCCCGAGACTGCCTCAACTGGGAAATTATTTCAGAACAAACACTTGATATAATCAAAGAGCTCCCATCAGGCTTTCAGACAAGGACGGATATCATCAAGCCAAGCCATGGGATAATCACCGGTGGTTAAATTGCCAGAGTAAAACAGAAAAAAAAAAGACAAAGAGTGGAACACCAGTAATAAAAACATTATAGTGGACAGATAATAAAGAAATTTTACTGTAGCTAACAATGAACAGGAACCAGCATCTGCACTGAAGCAGAAAAAGCAGTGAGTGAACACAACAAGACCAGTGACTGCGACTGCAGACTTGCTGAAGTCATTAAAAGCCGTGACAAGAAAGGTATAGGCACCTTATGCAAGATTTATGATGCTGCCTGCAGGAGAAGGTTTGAAGCAAACACTGCCAAGGGAAGAAAGCGAGAATTAAAATGATATTACTTAAAACGTGTGTAAACAAAGTGCATTGGTGAAGAAGGAAACCATGGGAATACCATAGGAAGTATCCTAGACATTGGGTCAGAATACACTGTATCAGCACTTTGCCCTACACCAGGAATCATGAGGAAAGGACATCAACAAACAACTGCATGTCTGGTCAAGTAAATCAAGTTTTCTACTCATGTACGTCACAGAAAGCTGCAGTGAAGAGGCTCTTGTGTATTTTTCACCCTGCTGTGCTGTCTGCATTTTAACTGGCAAACCACAATTCAGAACAGAAAGGTAGAATAAAAATGTAAAGTACTTGTGTCAAAGTAACAAATTGGACAGTTTGAGAAACAGGGTTCTGCGAAATAGATGTGCTGGAACAGACAGACATCTATGCAATTTTTAAACCCCCAGTTTTCCCAAACCTTATTTATGTACTAGCTACAGAGAAGACATAAGTGAAATACATGTGTTATTTTTTTTCTTTAGTATATGCTCTGATCAAAAACTGAGATGAAATTTCTGTGCTGTAATTGGCACTACTCAAAGCACATTTCCTTTTTGAAGTCAGTGAACAGTTGAAATATCACTCTTCTCTATGGCCTGCAGTCACTCTCCGAAACAACAAGCTACATGGGTTATTTCCAAGGCCCGTTGCTACTTTTGGCTGTTGCAGAAATTTTTCATCCTTGGTTTTTCAAATTGAACTGGACACTTTCAACTGACATGACAAACTTTAGGCAGGATGTCTTGAATCCCCACCTCCTCGAGCCCTCATGCTGTCTGAAGAATTACCATGACCAGAAAAGGCTGACTGCCTTTCACAAGCTGCCGGCATGACAAGCCAGCACTCATTGCAAGGAACAGGAAAACACTCCTGCTTGCAGGCTGGTTCCTGATGGAGAGCAGAAAAGGACTTTCTGCAAAGGCTTCCTATTACACTAGAGTAAAAAAAAAAACTGTGCTAGTAACATAAATAAATTTGTACTGCACCCACAAGGGAAAGAAAACAGGGTTTGCACATCTCTTGACAATGTATTGGTAAATGCCTGCCCCCAGACATCCCTGCTCTTGTGTCCTCTTATGTCCCCATTAAGCAGTTCTCTGCAGCATGTTGATGGCGCCCCCCTGCTCTGTTTTGTTAACTCTGTCTTTGAATGGCAACTTGTTTTAGCAGTGTGTGACTGGACGGTCATCTGGCAAGCACTTGCAAAGACTCCAGTCCAAAAAGCCAACCTCTTCCAAGCTCCAAATCTGCAAGGGCTTAATGAGGTCTTAGGAGAAGCAGCAGTTATCAGAGATTCATTAAAAATGAGGACATCCTTGCACAGCTACTAATTGCTCTAACTCATTTGCTCGTCTTGTTGGTAAAAACTGGAGCCTGCCAAGCGATGCTCTCAATTTAAATTGTTGCAGTGCTTTGTGCACACTTTGGATCTTTCCCACTCTGCCCATGAATCAAAGTGCGTAATGGCTTTATTTTGTTTTTTATCATGACAGAAGAGACTTACTCTGCTGGGGTCTATGCATACCCTTGTCTAGATCAACATTCAACTACTGAAAGCTATGCTATTGTAAACTTCCTGAGCAATAATTGTAAAGGTACCATCAGTAGTATGTTCCTATGTTTAACTACTGGACTACACCTTTTCTAAACACCAACATGGCAAATATTTTGCTGCTGCAGGTCTGACTAAATCAGAGTAGAAGCCTAGCCTTTTATGAAGTGATGTGGCAAATCACTACTTGATGAAAATGTATTTCCTCAGTGAAGTCAGAAAGCCTCTGGCATGTATTGGTTTTGATCTTATTTAAAAAATCCTTTTTGATTCATCTGCTCATGCTTTTTATGCATGCAATAACTTCCCGTTTACCCAAATGTTCCTTAGTTCTACCTTGCAAACTCATTAAAATATGGCACTTGACACTCATAATCTATGTATCAAAGTTCATGTCTGAGGGTGTTTAAATGAAGGACTAGGCATATCAGAGCTGTTAGTACCACTCATTTTGCTCAGAAATATATGTTAGAGTCAAGACAGCGGGTTTTGTCTCAAGTGTTGGAAAATTATCTCTGAAGCTGCATTTCTACAGACAGATAACCTGAGAAGGTGAAGCTTAAGTAATTCCATTAGAAGCATTTGGGCGTAATATTAACAGAGAGTTTTGTAAATTAAACACAGCAAGAGATTTTAGATCTCAGAGAGACATTTTCAGAACAGTCAAACGGCAAAAAGTGCCCACCTGCATCTGCCAGATAAGCATGGGTAACACTGATGTGAAAATTTACCTCCAGCCCTGTCCTCTCCTCACCTGACCTGCTCACTCAGGCAGCAGATGAGACATGCACCTGACAGGCAGAGGATTGATTGGTTTTGCTTGTTTTCTTGGGCTGGGTTTTTTGATGGGATATTTTGCCAATATGAATTGACACCCCAACAAGCTTTTTCTAATTGCAGTCTTATTGTAAGAGCAGACTTGAAGGACTGGCAGATTCCCAACAAAGAAGACCTGAAGGAAGAGAAAGGCTCTGCTCCAGAGCATGGATTTTCCTTGAAGTGCCCCACAGGACCATCTGTGGTCTCTGCTCTGAAGCTGAAAGTGCTTTTGAAATAGCAGCTGTGCAGATGCCCCGCTCTGATGCTGAGGGTCTGTGTTGGTTTAATTCTGTTTCTAGAGAAATAGCTCAAAGTTCACCTTGGCTGAAAGACTGTCTAATGTCCTTGAGGGAATGATCATGGTTAACAGCTTTGCCCTACAGAAGGGTCAAACTTTGACCAAAAGGATAAAATTTACCTGATTAGAAAACAATTTATCGTATGGTTCACGGCTGTCAAATAGTCCTCTTTCCCCATGCAGAGAGCATCAGAAACCCCACATCCTACTTGCAAAAATGTGAAACAAACACCTACGTGGCTATAAAAAAAAGCAGAAAAGCAAAACAAAAATTCTAAATACAGCTATAAAATTCTAAACTACAGTTCATAAGGGCCAGACTGTCCAGGTATTTAACAGAAAGCCCAGGAGACTTGCACATGCTGCTATGGTGGCACTGGCTGAGCATTTCATGTTGGCCACTCACCAGACTGCTGTTGGGTGCTGGGTTGCCTCATCCCCAGGCAGCTGTGTCCCAGCTGAGACTTGGACTCCCACTATGCTTTAACACCTTCTTCCCACTGGAGGACGATTTTGGTATCCAGCTAAATCTGCAGAAAATTTGTAATAGCTGTGAACTAAAATACTTTTCATGGCATTTTGAATAATGCCACAGCTTTTACTAAAGGAGTAAAGTGACAACACTCTTTGGAAAAGCAAAGGTTATCACTCTTCTTTCCTTTCCTAGTCCCTGAGGGTCTGACAGTCTTAAGGAAAGCAGGATTTCCTTTGCCTCTCTGGGTTTCTCACTCAGCTGCTGCAAATAGCCTGAGAGAGCAAAAGCCACAGTTGCTTTTGCAAAAACCCGCTGCTGCTCTGCAAGAGCTCCCTGATGAGCTCTCATCAGCCATCCTCAGCAGGTTGCTGCGGTGGTACCTGCAAGCAGCGTTGCCAGGGTGACCTCCTCCCCAGCAGCCTGTCCTCTGGCTGGAGAGCCACAGTTTAACTCTCACTGGTTACAGCAATTAGATTTTGACAGTGTAGCACTTAACCAACAACTCCATACTGAAAGTCTTTAGTGAGATCCATGAGAAATGGGAGGCAAGGAGCAGCCTCAGTCAAAATGGAGTTTTCAGTCCGACAGGAAGGGAGGCAGAGCTCCCAGGTTCAGAGTCACTCTCTGAACCACGCATGGACACAACCTGGGGTGGCATCCCACAGCTGAGATGCAGGAGCACCTAAAGGTGAATGAGCAGCACACAGTTCCTCAGAAATCTGCTGGGAAAATCTGCTTGCACCAGGCATTCATTTAAAAACTGAACAACAAATGCATTTGCAAATCCTTCCAAAGCAGGAAAAGGAATGGCATTTCTGTAAGTGTACTGTGTGGCGTGGGGTGTTTTCTTAGCAATTCTTACTAAATTACTTCAACAAACATTGTTTTGCATAGTCTTCTATTCCACTTGAAATGGCATCATCCCTTATAAATATTCAGTGAGATAAATGTCTTACTTCTGCATCCTAGAAAGGACTGCACAGTCCCTCTCGAGACAGGGCTGGGCTCTGGACCTCAGTGTAGGCTTTAATCAAGGAGCAGTTTTATTGTATAAAAGTAGGTGACAAGCAAGCAAATACATCATCTGCTTCGAGGAATCATAGGGTGCAATAAGGCAAAACCAAAAATCACTGTGTTTGCAAGAGGGTCTGTAAAGTAAAAACAAAACACAAAAGCTCCGTGTTGTAAGAGAAGTGCTACACAAGCGAGAGTAAGCATTGGGCTGTTTCTGGGAAGTATTTTAACACAGGAATCATGATGTAAAGCTTACTCAAACCAGTGCTGAGAGGATCAAAACAGAATTGAGGCAAAGAGGAGAAATGTGGTGGGGTGAGTTAAGGGAATTAACATAGCTAATAAGAAGTATGCAGAATAAATTAGCTACGATAGCTAATTTATCTTCAATAAACATATTTATATATAGGTTTACATGAATGAATCAGACGAGCAGATTTTAACTCTCTGCAGGTAAATGTTCTCCAATCTGCATTCACACTGGTTCTCATTCTGCTATATCTACGTTAAATTATAAAGCGGATGACAAGTCCTTTTCTTCAGCAGCACTGCAGAAGGAAAGGAGGTTTGTCCAGTCACCAGAGAGAGTCACAAGCTGTGTTGCTCAGGGCAAGTTGCTCTGCTTCACTGTGCCAGTGCATGCATCTGTGCGTGAGAGGCGGGAGCTCCTCAGCGCCTGGAGAAAATGCACTGCACTGCAGATTGGAGGCAGGAGATGCAAAAGTGCTTAAGACAGAGACAAGAATCTGAGGAACTCTAAGGACAAGCATGAGGAAGCAGAAAGTGAATTTTCCTCCTTGTTTTTTTCCTTAAACATTTTGTCACCACTGATATTTCATATTCTTTTCCCACTAAAGGACAAAAGCACAGGCTGCAGCATGGAGAGTTTCCTTCCTGAACCGGGCTCCAGGTGCCCTAGAACATGGTGCAGGAACCACAATAATCACCACAGACACCTCAAAACACTTCTGTATAAAACAAACAAAAATCCTTTTTGATGACAACAAGCCCTCCCAGCCCTCCAAAGAGAATCTAGTGTTCAAAATGAATATTCTGCCGTTACAGTGAATGAGCACCTGAGTCCCCTTACTTCAGTATCCAAGATGCCATCTGCTACCTCTTCTGGTATTTTTCTCTTCTCTCTCCCTTTTTAAAAGAGGAATTCTAGTTAACGGTATGCCACATTATATCACTGTCTATGGCAGACTATGTACACAGGGTGCCATATGAGCTGCAGGGTGCAATTCCACCTCAAAACAACCTTTGAGAGCACCATGTCCTGCACCACATCACTCAATAGCACATCTGTCACCTTGGAGAGAGATGATTAAGTTTCTCCCCACCAGAGGCATGATCTGGCCCCAGATGACAGCAAATTAAAACGGCAGAGCACTATCTAGAGGCACCAAGTGACTTAGATACCTCCTGTAGATTTACACAGGCAATAACTTGTTTATTGGACAGATGTGAAGGTGCTGCAGATTTCAAAGGGCTAACCTGTGCCTGCTCTCCAGAAGACAGCTCTATTTCACAGCTGAAAAGCATATGTGGGCTGCCAGAGATAACCAGCTTAGCATGGAAGCCAGGCTACATAAATGGTTCATGAATGTCATGTCATGCTCATGTGAATTCACTGTAGCTACATGGTTTATCTGCTGTACCACTTAGTATCGTACTCCCTGCATGGTAAATAATTTACTGTCTTCTTTGAAAAGAGGACTTCCTATAGTACAGAGCACATGGAAAATCATCATGACTGACAAAAAATCTAGCTTGTGAAAGAGTTCTTGCACTTCTTTACTATGAATAAGTTATGTCCTGTTCACAGGAACTTAGTGTAACTAAAATATTTAACTGCCATAGTATTCAGTATCAGCTTGCCTGCACAGTAAATAATTTATCTGTTTATTTCCACAGGGGACATCATATGCGCGAATTTGAATGGCAGTTGATTACATGCATAGTATGTATAGCCCAAGAAAGGATTTGCAACAGCCATGTGATAGGAGTCCTCGTTACTGCTGCTGCAGAACAGCTGAGAAGCGAACACATAGTCTATTGATAAGCTTTCTTTAGGGGAGCATCCACAAATAGACGTGCGCTGTGATAGCACACCAGCTAGCTTCAGGGGCTTACCAGCTCACTGGCTTTTCTTAGTATTTCAGGTGAGCCGGTTACAGAGGGACTAATGAGTCCTCACTAAGGGTAAAGTTTGGTCATACCATACTCATCTTTTAAAGTCACCTTAAGGGTCCTCAAGGGAACATTTAAGAGTCATTTAGATGTCTCTATGGCATTGGAAATTTTATTTTTTTTTTTAGATTAGTAAAATATCACTGAAGTAAACTTTCTCCCCTCAATAATTTTGATGCTTAAAAATTCTTCGTGGTATTTCTATTTTAACAGGACTCCTCGAGTTAGGAAACTGAAGTGCAAGGCAAAATTTCTCATAATCACCAAGAAGCAAATGCTTGTGAGGACTAACTGCAAATTTACTAGGAATGTCCTCAAGCCTTTTAGGTTCTTGGGCTTTCCAGCTCCTAGTCCCTACTTTGCCACTAAGTGTATGATCCTAAACAAAGCAGCAACTGTCTCCGACATGATTGTATTTCCTCACTCCTCAAGGAAGTTGAAAGTCTGAACTAGTATTTTTAAAGCACTTTGAAGGAAAGATTATAGCTGCAGCTTACAGATTTGCCTGCTCTTCCTTTTTCATTTGACCGATAATACATTGCTGTGCATCGTTTTTGCTGTGTGCCTGTCACCATGACGTGTTGGCTTTCAGTGAGAGGTGTTTTACTCTGACAAGGCTCCCTGAGAGCAATGGACTGGTCCATATTCAAAGCTGGCTTACTCAAAGGATCAGGTCCCAGCTGCACGCTTTATGCCTTAAGCACTTCCAAAAGAAGCCCTTGCAGCAGTGCGTAGGCTAATGTTCTTCTCAGAAGAATTAAGAGGACTGGATTCTGTTGCTAGATGAACAAATTCATCTAATTTCTAAACTTTATACGTCTCTATTGCTTATGGAACATCACACTAAAATGCACAGTTGAATTAGCATGTTATTAATGTGCACAAAATGAGGATTTGTCAGCAATTTAAAGCAACTCTTTTAACTTCTACAGGAACTCACAACATTCAGCACTTTGCATCGCTTCTGAGTGGACTGAGTTTGTTTTTAAAACATTAATTTGGACTGTGAATTCAATGACGTCTACTTTCTTCTCAGAGCAATTATTCAATTCAACTGAATTCAATTAAGCTACAACTGTTTATGCCAATGTAATTAGGATGAGAATCTAGCCTGATAAGATACAACATGACTTTAAGATGTAGTGCTTAGGCTGCACTGTAAAATATGGTTACATCATGAGGTACAGGTAAAATTGCTTTCCCATACTTCCAGTCTTACCAACTCTGAACAAACAGCCAAGAAAAAAAAAAAAAAACGACTGTTTTGAGGCTTCCGAATTCCTCATTGACCTCCTTGTCCAAACCATAACACATCCATAATCAGCAAAACTGGATTTTATACTGGAATGGAAATTAGTGGTCCTGCCAAGTGTATTTTATTGACATTCTACACTTTTACACAATTTGTGGGTCCCCACTGGCTTGGAAAATTCTGGTGGCTTTTTATTGAAACTAGGCTCAGTTTATATTAAAGCTACAAAGACATATGCCACTGCATGCACTTGGGAAGACATTTTGTTGAATATGTTATTATTTCAGAACTGTATCGTGAAAGTTTTGCCTTACAACGAGATTAATTATGCTTAGGATAACCTAAAGCTGTGCAGTTTGCAAACCGCATAGGTTTCTTCTGTTGCTTGAGTAATAAATTACTCCTGGAACCTGGGCACGAGTTTGCCCAGAGGTGCTAATCAAAATGGATACTGTGCAAAAGTTATGCCAGAGTGCCACAGGAAAAAAATTTTACTTCTAGAAGAGGTTAGCATAGAAGAATAAGTAGAGCAGAGTGAAAATTTTTCTTTCAGTTTTGATGTTTGCCTGGTCAGGTAATTTGAAGTGTTTTGTTCCACCTGAAATGGAACATTAAGTTTTCATTCCTTACCAGATCTTTTCTTGCCTTTCATTTAAACACTTCCCTAACAGAATGATAAAAATTCATTTTATTTGTATAGTCTCAGTCCTTACCCCTACTTACATATGCTTTCCCAAAGAATCTCCTCATCAAATCCAAACTAAACACGGAGACAGCTTTGGTTATGCACAAATGTTTTTTTCTGACCCCAATTTTAAACCAAATCTACTGTCTAGGCAAAAAAAAATAGTTCCATCTGCTATGAATCCTTTAATATACTTATGCAAATTATAAAGATGACAAGGTATTAGTTGTGGCAGCAATTTGTCACATCGTAGGTAAGTGAGCAGAGATAAGAACTTATTGTTGGGCAGTTAGATTATTTTGTTAAAACCCAAACAGGCAAAAAGGGAGTTTCCATGAGAAAAATCTCAGTGTCTAATAAACACAATGGTCACAAGGAAAACAGATTATTTTATATGGGGAACTGATCTCAGTGAACTCGCACACTGCAGAGGGCAAGATCCACAGTGCAGCCAGAAACTCCCCAAGATCCAGCTTAGTATTTCAGCCAAGTCTCTTTTTTTGTTATGGTCTACACAGCAACTTTGTACATGAGTTTAGATTATATGATTTATAGATTTTACGGGCCATTTTTTCATAGATTCACCTCCAAAAGAAAAATTAAATAACTTATGCTTGTAATTCCTCTTATCCAATATGATGTTAAAAAGAAACATTGACATTGATACCAGGGTTTAGCCCAGTTTCCTTAATGTTTTGGTAAGCTTTTCCTGTGAGCCTCTCAATTGTCCCTGCTCTGCCCTCTACCTGGTGAAATTCTTCAAATAACTCAGGGCAGAAAAGCAAAAAAAACCCCACCCATACTGTAAAATGCTGCTTCACAAACTAGCTGTTTGTTGTAACTCTGTAGCTCTGAAAGACCACCCCAATACCTGCTTATAGCTACCTCAGAAAGCAGAGTTTAGAAAGAAACGAGCTCTCATGCAACAAGTTTCCCACTCAAAGCATTTCACAAGTATTAGCTAAATCAACCCTTGTAATGTGCCTACAGGGCAAGTAATAAACTGTCTTTGCAGACAAAGGTAGGAGTCAGGATCTATCTGACTTGCCAGGGGCCACTAGGAAAACAAGCTGCAAAACCCAACATAAATTCTGAATTTCCCATTTCCATTCACCAGGACCCCATTAGTTATTTATTTAGACTCACAAAAAAGATTCATATCTCTTTCATGGGTTAGCAGGAGTTAAGGTATGACAACCAATACACAGAAACCATCTCTCACCCACCTTTTGGTAACACAGTTCTCACTAGGACATCCTAGTCCTGGCCCATGCAGGGTCATCGCACCCTCGCTCAGCCTCCCGAAACCGGCCAGCCTGGCCCAGGCACAGACATGCAAACCTGCATGAGATGTCACCTGGTGGCTTAGCACAGGTTTATGATATACCACGGTTGTAGCAGTAACACAGTGCAGAGGTACATGCGAATCCAACCACTTTGGAGTATTTTTTGGTGTGATTATTTTAACCCTAAACTACGCAAAGCCTGCATCACAGCCCAGATGCCTTTGGGAGTCAGCAGCTGGGTTAAGAGGTTGAACTTGCAGACAAATCATGCTAGTCTTTGGAGAAGCAATTATTCTGCATTGACAGACACCATTTTTAAATTAGGGGGGTTGAAATTATTGCACAATCTCTACTGTGTTTCTGGCAGTTCCATACTGTCTCATTGAGAAACTTAAATTTATAGAAAAGACAGAAATAAAAGGTGACAAAGACTGCACATTTTCCCTCTCAAAACATAAATTATTCAGTAATACTAAAAACACATGAGCAGCAGTCAGAGTTCCCTCAGTTCTGTGGCAACCTTGTCTCTGGTAGTTTCTATTGAATTCAACAACAAGAGACTAAAAGGTCTTCCTACCAGTCAGCTTGCTTTTTTTTTTTTTTTTAATATGGTTGTTGCTTTAATAAAAAAAGTAAAAAAAACAGTAAAGCAAATGTGAAAAGCTAACAACTACAATAGCAGGCATCGGCACAGAACAGACTAAGAATGAAAAAAATCAATTTTTTTGTCTTACGATAGAGTGTCTTGGGAACACTAATAATAGGTGCCTCTTTTCTCTCTGAGAATGACTTTTTCCCTTCATCGCACATGACCTGATGCAGGACTTGTCTAACTGCGGTATCTAGATGCAAAGCAAGTGAGAAAGGAACCTTTGTCTGCTATTTTAAAAGCAGGAATTCTGACTGGAGAGGGGATGATTAAAATGCTCTGGGTGGCAATGGTAGAAGAGTGACTGTCTCCCTGACAACAACAATAATGCTTACATGAATAAAATCCTGTGTTTACATAAAAGTCTGGAGGTTCAGGTCCTAGAAATGTCAAAAGCAGCTGAGCCTGGCACATCATATAATATTGTTATTGATTTCTTAATTATCAGGCATGAAGCACGTTGATATTCAGTTTATTCTATTTATAGTTGAGTTTTCTCTTTTTCTGTTGCTATCTTGGAGAAATATAACATTTCTAGAACTGTGGCGCTAACAGCATCATTTTTTCCAATGTGTGCTGCTAAATTCAGTCTGATACATTTATTGCTTTACAATTTCTGAATTGATTCATTACATTAAGGAAAAACATTATTTGGTTTTCTTTATTGCCACAAGGCATATTTATGTCAATTAATTGCATTAGATGTTCACATAATTTCCCCTCATTTCTAGAAAAAACATAGAAAGTTAATGTGTAACTTTGGGGAAATGATGCCATTAGGCCCTTTTGAAGAACTCCAACGGGAAAGGTGCTTCATTTCTGCGGAAATATGGGTTTAGGCTTCAGAGCCAATTGCTTTTTTCAAACTTTAAATCAAACAGCGTGCATCCGTAGCTTCATTATGGCAAAGAAACTATGCGCTTGTGAGCTGTAATCAATAGAGAAATGCCTGTTCCCCGAATTAAAATATATCTGTTTCAGATAAACTGCAATCCGGAGGCTTCCCAGGCTGCATGGCCTCAGTCTCTTGCATCTGCTGTGCGTGCTCTGAGGACCATGTGATTATCTGGTATTTTGGGGTGATTTCAGGGAATGCCTGTGGGAAGCTATTCAGCAGAGAGCGTGTGGGGCTGGGCAGCTGCAGCCACGGTCCTGCTAAGCCTTGGATGTCGGAATGTCCTGCTAAGCTAAGATGTCAAGCAGCAGCTGGAGCAAGGTCTCCCACTTCTTCTTCCAAGACTAGACTAACCACTGCGGAGAGTCAGGCTCTCTTTACAGCTTGGCTCTTATCTCCCAGTAGTTTTTATACAAACCAGGAACATAACAATGCACAAAACATTTCCCCCCCACCCCCCACCCCGGGTCTCCCCAAATGCTGCACTCGCTATTACAAGATGTAAGTCAAATACTGTGTTGAGACTCCACCAGAGCCAAACTAGACAGGGGGACTGTCTCTTAATCCCACTACTTTGATGGTTCCTGCTCCCACCCCTACCGCTGTCAGCCTAACTGCAGTAGTAAGCAGCATGATACCCAACTCACATAGTGAAACGAGCAGAAGATCTTACTGTACTGTAGAGTTATAATTGTGTTTTCACCAGCCTAGTTTTTAGGAACATGCCCACGGCAAGACAAGCAGCCACCAGGCTGGTGTAGCTGCGCTTGCAGCAGGCAGAGTGCCGCTGGCACAGCGCAGAGCTGTGAGGCTGCTCCCAGCGCTGGCCAGACCCTGGCCATTTCTGAGAGCTCAGCACAGTGGCATGAGACAGGGCAGCCCCTGGGGCACCACACTGAGCACGGGACAGCATTGAGATACGCAGAGCTCCACGGTAAAAGGTCTTCATCTTTGTCTAGGTAGGGTGGATGTAAACTGGGCTTACATGACATGATTTATACCAAGCTACCCCAATCTTTTTTCTTGCTTTTACAAATCAGATGTCAGCAAACTGTTCCCAGAGGTCTGCATCTTCCTCACGAAATTGCACATCATTTTCTTCCATCTGCAACGGTGTCTGTTATATACACACAAACATGGGAGCTGAGGCAAAAGCAGGCTGACCCAATATCACATTCAGAAGTACCTGTACAGGGACGACCAAAACACCCAAGACAGCAAATCACCTCAGAGGGCAGGCTGGCCCTTGCTAGCTGCGAGGGGGCTGCCCCGCACCCCCCGCCAGTCACTCGCTGCAACCCAAACCTCTTCTCCAAACCTTGCAACCAGGCCAGCTCGCTGGAGGAGCTGCATCGCCAGTCCCACAGTGACTGGTGACAAATGAGAAGGGAATTATTCATGTGGCGTAGACTGTCATTTTAATAGGCTACTTATCACACCATTGCTACTCATGTCTGCTATAGTAGCGCTCAGGTGCATAACTGTTCTGAGCACTGTACTAACACAGGGGAAGGTGATTCCCTGCACGCTAATCATCTTTCACAAATGATGGTGTATTTTCCTTTAGTTATAGCATGGGGAGAAAAAAAACACATCTGTAAATGCATTGCTCAATTTTCAGATACAGCTTTGATAGGAAAAGAAAAGTAATTAGCAGTGCAGTCCCTGGCAACCTGACAATAATCATTTGAGAGGTGTACTTTGAATACTTACTTCCAGAGTATCTATTCAGAATACACTAGTTTAATTTCCAGGGGATGACTAGAAGATAGCAAACCAAATAGTTTTCCTTCCTCTTTTATGGAAAGGCACTCCAATTAAAAAAGAACTTGAAGTAAGAGTAATAAAATCATACTTAAAAGTAAATGAAGTTCAGTTTTGAAATATTTGCTAGAAACAACAGTAATATATACTAATTGAATGAAATGAAGTTAAAACTTACAGTAGTGTAAAAGACAATATCAAGATAACTATAGCATATGCTTGCTTGCATGGCTGATTTTTTTAGTTGATTTTAGCATAACTACTACTGCTTTTCAATCTGCGTAACCGGGCTTTACACCGAGGCTTTGGCAATGCTTCAGTCCAACTTGCTCTAGGACTCTCTTTTCCAAAAAGCTGGAAATGGGGACCATGATGTTTTTGACATTCGGCTCGTCTACCTTTGGGCTATTAATTGCAGCATGACTTCCTAGTCCTCTGGCCTTCCTAACCAAGAATCAGAGAGGGGGCTCATCTCACTGGGATGAACAGACTGCTTCAGACTGGATTTTTTTGGTATAAAAACATTCATGAAATAATTCTGGAGGCTGAATTAATTCATTATAACCATCTGTTCACAGATAATTCACAATAAACAAGGAAAAAAAAGCCTAATGGGTTGTTTACTGTGAATTGTTTGCCAGGTTGTGGGCACAGTCGCAGCAGCCCTTGCATGTTTGCCTGCTCCGAGCACTTTGTGAAACGCAGCCAAAGCTGCAATGTCGGCAGGGATGGATACCCTATTGCCTAATTCACAGCGAAGGACTGCTGTAAGAACAGCCAGTGGAAGTTTTCCCACGTATTTCAAAGAGTGGCAGGGTTGTTATTCAGTGCGAACTGTGACACAACCAAATGCTGTACTGCCACAGACCTATTAACGTTAAGTCGATATGTCCCTTGAGCATAAAAGGTTCTTCAATAAGAAATGAATGTTTTTCAAACACACAAAAGCTGCTGCACCTACCATTCTTTAAAAGAATAAAAGGCTTCAAGTTTTCCTAAACAAAGAATAGACATTGAGTTTTATCCCATTAAGCCCTTTGTTCCACAGCTGATAAACACTTATTTTAGAACTCATTATTTGCCCAACCTAATTTTTTTGTGTGTGATTTTATTTCCATTTTAGATTTGTGACTACTTTGTACCTAGTTTTCCTCATGACAGCTTTTTATTTGAACTGAAATAGTTTTCCATGGTGTTTCTTTCCCTGATTCATCTAGCTGAAAGTGATCATAGATCCTCTTTGTTTTTCCCTAAGTTGAACAAATAAAGCCCTTCAGGTCTTCTCCCATATGATACTCTCCACATCTCAGTCATTACCTCATACCCGATTCAGTTTCACACCCTCTCTCGTGTACATGAGCCATGAGGGCACCGTATATTTTTCCAGGATAACTCTTAGGATTTATTTGTATAAGGGCATTATTAGAGGCATAGCTTTTGAAATACCTTAAATAATGCTTTTCAATGTTTCCGTCTGTGGGACGGGTGTGGAGTGGGCATGCAGAGGACCACAAGCTGCAGGTCACGGGATTTACTCCTAAGGCAGAATCATGCAGCACCTGTGAGGAATGTACCCAGCCATGACAGTCAAGGCTGAGAGGTGGGCTTTTAAAAGCATCAAACCTCAACACTACCTTCTTCAGGCTTTCTTTTCACAGTATGTCTCCCAATTATATATTATTGTTTGTTTGGAAAATGCAGGGACAAAACTATGGAAAAAATAAAAACAAGACTCATAGAAGTGGGGACATGGTTTTCATCGTAATACAGTAAAGATTTTCTTTAAGGCTAACGTTGCATAGGCTATTATTGCACTGCACATCTATTACAGCTGTATTTTGTAAACCAACTATTTTTGCACCTACATTTTATAATTTATACTGATTCTTTTGTGTCTAGTCCTACTAGTAGCTAGTGAGACTTATCATGCGAACATCCTATAAATTTTGGTGCATTCAGCTGGAGTTTCGCTGAGACCAAACATGGAGTTTTAAAGATTTTTTTATTTTGGTAGGGAGGGATTTACTCAGTCTATTTGTCTTGCTATTGGATGCAGGAGTTGAGCATTGGTAAAAGACCATCTTTTTTTTTTTTTTTGAGCAAAAGAGCAATGTCATTTCAAGGAATTAAACGTCTCTGTTAGAGGCTATGAAGACACCAAAACCAAACATTTGGAGTGGATCTACATCTCTACATCCCTTGGCATTTCTCATGAGCAGCATATTTAGATACTGTCCCTCTCTCTAAGTGACAAGAAGGATGACAATGAAAGATAAGACAGTGGAAGATCAGCCTTTCATCACCCCTAACATTGGTGGTAGGAGGAAACTTGATTTTTTTTCCACAAACATTCTTGGTTAAAACTGCTCTTTTCAAATCAGGTTTGTGCACAGTGACAAAGAATTGCTTTATTTTCTCTGCTCCAGTGAACGAGCCTGTGTTAATTTATCTGAAATAAACATGCATACAGCCCACATTGTCCTCTGATAACTTTGTTTACAGTTGTTGTCCCTGTCCAGTGTGTTGTAGATGTGGACTGTTACAGATGTATGGAGTGTTAGAAAGGACTAACTCTGCTAGCAGCATGAAGTAGTTATCGCTCTTTGTCTCCTGCTATTTTCATTAGGTCTTATTCATGTGCCCCTGAGAGTGAGAGTCAAAGTCATCTGCCCGCTGGTTATTATGCTGTCGCACAAAGGGGTTCTTCAGCCTAGAACAGGAGACTGAAAACAAGTCTGTTGATAAATTATTGTGCCCCATCCTGTTCGTATTTAGAATCACTGCAGCTGTCTGAAGCTGAAGTTAACACCCCCATCTGCACATACCCAGGGTGTTTTTACACCCATAAACAGGACAAAAGCTCCATGCATGGAGATCGCATATCAAGAAATTCAAGCCAGTCATAAGCTATCTCACATAGCTTCTTCAAGTATGGAAAATTTCATTTAACAACATTTAAAATAGTACTACATGTTGGGTGCAATTTCTCTCCCCAGGTTGGTATCCTAAAGCTGAACATTGGGCTCAAGTTTTCATATTAACGGAAGATTGTCAGAACAGGTACAGAAAACTACTATAAGTAGCTGTAGTCAATGAGAAAACACTGGTAATCAACATATATCCTGTCTCATGGACTTCTCCTGTATGCCACAAAACCCAAAATTACTGTACCAATAAGTACACAAAATTTCCTATGGTCTGGCATATAAAGATATTCACCTTCAGATGTGTATTGGGAACAACAGGAATTCACTAGCTTCCTGGTTAACTGAAAATGAGCATCTACTGCAGTTATTAATATTTGTTAGAAACAAAATACATAACACCTACCAAATGGAAATGAAATCTCTCCACTGTTATTGGAGAGGCTATCACAAAGTAACTGACTGTACATTAGAAACTACATTGACTTTCAAAGCCATATTTGCTTCTGATATATATCTTTCCTGTCTGACATGATTCAAAATGTTTTATCATATGCAAATCCCTACACCAAGGAAAGCAAAATCAAATACACAGTACAACTTCAGTGATAACTAGTCAGGCAGCAATATGTAGAAGTGTTAGGAATAATCTTGAACCAAATATGAGTTTGCAAAGCAATGCTCATGAACAGGAGGCAGATTTCATGGGCTGCATTAATAAGGCAGGCAATTATTCCTTTCCCTTCAAAGTTGGTAAGACCTCAGTTGGAATAATGAGTACAGTCTGGGGCCTGACACTCAGTTTTTGTTTTTTTTCAGAGGCTGGGGGAATCTTTGTGGAAAGCTTTAAGAAGAGGTTACACAAATATTTCTCAGGGGTGAAGCAGATGAACTTGGTCTTATCTTAGAGCTGGACTTGAGACTTTCCAGAGGTACCTCCCAGTTCTATATAACACTACTTATATCTCTGAATATCAAGGTTAGTGCTCCTGGTTAAAAATAAACCAAAAATGATTGTAAGAGAGAATGCCAAAAATAAACCAGAGAGCTACTGCTGCACTAATGGATTTGTGTGCATTGACCTAATGCTGATATTAATGACTGCTGCATTAAACCTTTTCCCAAAGATTTGTATTTTACAACAATTCCTAAGTGGTCCAAACATGCTTAAAAGTTCTTAGATTTTAAGATCAAAAACCTGTCTCCTCACTACAATCTCCATCTAATGATGCAGATAATTTTCCAAAACTTAATTATGAGATGACAGCCACATCCTCCCTGAAAAAGAAAGGACTTTCAGAGGAAAAGAGCCATCATCTTGCTCATCCCACTGGTGTTTTATCTTTGCACTAAGGGCCCTTCTCTTTGGAGCCAATTGCAAAGAAACAGTTTTGGCAGGAATGGATGCTCTCTCCACCCTGTGAGAGAACGATTTCTACAGGAGTTAATGAGCTAGCACAGAGCAAGTCTGCCAGCATAACCAGAAATAGGGGCTGACAGCTCTGCGTCCCAGGGAGCACACAGCCTCACGCAAGCAGGCCTGCCGCCGGCTTTTCTGGGTCCTAGGAGAGCCCCCAGCCACCCCCAGCTTCCCCTGCTCTGACCGCACTGCAGCGCTGAGCGGAAACCAGGCTGAAAGCACCTCTGCTGATCAGACACTGACACTGGAGCAGCTGCAGGTGATGAAGTTGATTCATCACTTGCCTTTGGGTTTTTACAGATGCAGCGCCAGCTTTCAGCCAGGGCAGCACAGGCACAAACCAAGCCCTGATGTCGTCTAAAAGCACCCCCCTGCAAGCACCTCAGGCTGATTCAATTAATAGGTAGAAGACACATAGTCTAATTCTCTCCTGCAGATCTATCATCCAGCTCCTCATAAACAAGTTCCCCTTTAAAGTGGCATTAAGTCAGCCCACACATAGTTAGAACTGGAGTTATAGCCCACGAGCACTGCTGAGTAATTTATTTTTCACATTTACCTACATGTGGGTTTCAGGCTATCAGGTACGAAACCCAAAGCAGCATAAGGACTATGCAGTTACTCAAACCTGTTAAGAGGAAATAATCTCAGTGAGCAGTTAACTAATTACCTACAGAGGGAGGGAGTAGTCTAAGACATTTTACAGCCTAAGTACCTTGCCTTTGGGAACTCCTTAACCACCTTTACCTGTCAGCTTTTCCCTGATGCAACATCAACTTCAAACAGAAAATTAAACACACAGAATGAAGAAAAGCACATCTGGATTGAGTCTGCAGTTTACTCCTGGAAAGCGAGTATGCTTTCCTGGGACACAGCTTCTTTGCTGTCCCTCCTGCTGCAAGAAGGACCTGTAGTTGGCAAGAGGACAACAGATTTCACCTTAGGAGCAAAGGGGTATCAGCCACGGGACAGAAGGATGAATCCTACAAGGCAATATACATCAGGACCTGTGAACACCCAAGTATAAAGCAAATACGCAGCATGCCCAGCAACTAGGCAGCAGAGCACAGAGACTGGGCTGGTTTGGAGGAAAGTCAGCTCATCCTTGCCCGTATGGCAGCACCAACAGTGTTCCTGTTTCTCAGCAGTGAGGCTGCAGAGAGCTCAGCCTCTCTGTGACCATGCAATGTGTGTGGCCACAGTGTCCAGAGGTGCTCCTCAGAGGAGAAGTGTCCCTGAGTGCCTTAAAACAGAAACCAAAAGAAGCCTGGATGATCTCTGAGATCCCTCCTACCTCCAGTGTCCTTCAAACAAACCAGTTTCACCTAACTCACGGTGGCTGCCCTGCTTCCCAGGGCTGTGGGCAGGCTGCTCGTTGCATGGGGGGAACTTGCACAGAGGTCTAAGATCTCCAGTTATGAAATTATTCATATTAAAATTCTACAGAAGGAAAAAAAAGTTGAGTGGGAGGGTTTCTATCCCAGATTTATCAGAGGAGAGGTTTAAACTAAAATAAAAAGAAACTTCTAGATAAAGCAAAAGACGTAACTGGCTCCTAGGAGACTGGAGCCTACAGTATGCAGTGACCAGGTGGAAAGGGCTCCACTGATTCTCTTGCATTTACTGCTCAGCTCCTGAAATCCTAAATGGCTTCTGTGGAGCTTTCCTCTAACTGATGGCCATCCTGTCTACACCACAAAGCAGATTTCACCTTCTTTACCTGCTTCCAACACCCGTTTGACAAGGGAAAACCTCTGTTTCCTGTATTTCCCTGCAAAGAGCTGCAGCAGTGCTGGGTGAGACCTGCCCCCACATGATGCCCTTCATCTGAAACACATACGCAGAGAATGTGACGTGTGTTGTAGAAAGCTTGCAGGAGGGAAAAGGCTCAGGGAGATGAGGGGTCCTACAGCAGTTTGCACCTAGAAAAGTCTGCACCTGAGAAATGCCGCTGGCTTTTCTTTCCACCAGCCCTCAGGTGAGGGCCAGCCAGGGGCAGCTCTACTGCAGACATTAAAGGATAAGATTTATCACCCCCCAGTCCCTTCTCTGAAGAGGTCAAGGCCAATTCATAGACGTGTTGAATACAGATAGCATTGCCAGCTACTGGTCCAAACAACCGTATATACCGAAAATCAAATAAAACTTTCATTATATGGTAGGAAAGATGAAATCCAGCAAGGCTTTTCAAATGTTATGCCAAAGTAGATGAGAGGTTTTTGTTAAAACGTAGGACGCATTACCACAGCCCTCCTAGCATGCACTGAGCAGAAGTGGCCTGAGATATTCTAGATTTTTTTTCAGAGATTTGCTGTTCTCAGCATGCGAGATTTCTGTTTACAAGGAACCTGACACCCAGCATTTTCTATATAAAAGCAATGAAGAGCACAAATTCCAGTTCTTCATACTATTTTTCTGGACCTGCAGCTGCTTTGACACTGTTGCTAGAAGGTGTAATTCACAGTCATCCCAGTTCAAAACAAATGAGCCCAAACCTTACAAATCAATACTGCTGTCTTGATGCTCCTACACCTTTCTAGATGTTTCACAGAGATCCCTAGGTGAAACAGCAAAAAGTGGAAACGTACAGTTAATACATCCCCCGTGAAGTGTGGCCCAGGCTGCAGCTTTGAGGAGTTGTTATGATGATTGTTCGCAGCAATAGAGCTCAGCAGAGGCTTTCGTGTTCAGCACAGTGCATCATCTCCAGGGAGCTTCCTTTACAACACTTATAAATGAGAAAACAAGATAACTTTAGACTGCACAGCTGCAGGGTGCAGGAGGAAAGTGATAAAATAACACTGAATTAATCCATTCATTCAAAGGCCACTGAATTGTAATGCATGGATTTAATGAGGCTGGACTCTAAATAGCTAACAAGTAAAAAAAAATAAAATCGTAATAAATGTTATTACCCCTTTACACCCCGCACCCAGCCCCCTCTGCTAATCTCCCAGTAACAGTTGCAGGTAGGGCTTCCCACATTATGTAGGTCAGCGCCTACTCTAAAATTCACCTGTTTTAGTGAAAATAGAGGGCAGGCACTGAAGACATGGTCCCTGACCCCAACTCTTCAGAGCCACATAGCTGGAGATTGTTTTGTTCTTTCCTGGCGCTCTGCATTTTGCCCCCCGCAAGGCTGGAGCGCAGCTGCACCACGCAGGTCAGGCTAATGCTCATCCTCAAAGCCGTGCGCAGGCTCTTACAGCCACGCTGCAATGCTGTATGGCTGTTGGGATGAACTGGGAACTCACAGTTTAGACATAGGCGCTGTTAATATATTTTATAATTATATGTTATAACTTGAATCAGGCAAAAAGAGTAGTGCACTGTATTTTACTGAGACACTGATGCACAGTAACGCTCTCAGTTTCTGGAAGAATATTGAATGGAGTCAATTTTTAGGTAGTAACATCCCATTACTGCCACAAACTCCTGGATGCAGGCTATGGTGAACATTGCTCCTGGCCAGGCACGCAGCAGCCACTGGGTACCCACAGAACCAGAGCCACCTCAGATCCAGCCATTCGTCTCCATCCGCAGGCACAAAAAACCCATGCGCTCTCCCTCCCTGACAAAAAGAACCATCACGGGTGACAAATAAGTGATAAGGTATTTAGAACATGAAGCACTCATATTTCAGGCTGGTCAACTTGGGATAAGAACATAAACAGGACAGAAGTAGGGAAGGGAACTTGATTTTTTGCACAGAATATTTGGTAATACCATGCTTTAAATCACAGACATGTATCACAGGAACATTAAGGTTATTGCATCAGGATGGATGCATGATGGTTGCACAGGGTAGAGGCAGGGGCTCTTTATCGTACCACTGCATTGCCAAGTCCGAGCCAGAGCCTTTAATTCACCACAATGCTTACGTGGAGTGCTGATACCGGCCACTCCTGAGCAACACAACCCTGGTAGCATTTTCTGCAGGGGCAGCTATAGCAACATCCAGTGTTCTGAGTAATTGAAATTCCCTTAGATTTTCAAATAGATCATTTAGTCTTCATTTTTGTCTCATATAGGCTTATAAAGGTAGCTGATTTCAGTTTGAGCACAGTGACTTTCACACATGCTGAAGTACCTATAATCTGCTGACATGAAAAGTGTTTATATAAAACAGATGATTCCATGCATACAGTGAGTTTATTTAAATAAGAATTGGTATTCTTCTATACATCATGATAAGATAATTTCCTCTACTGGCAGTATGATTCTCTCCATGCCAGGAGGAAGTTGCAGTGAGAAAACAGTGCACCACAGGGGAATCAGTTCCAGCCAGCTGACCCCCAGCATAATTTAGGGAATGACACCAATCCTGAATTTTGGAAACTTCCACAAGCTGGACATTGCTTATAAATCCTCCAGTGCCACATTGACATACACCCACATACTCAGTACAGCACTCTGCCCCAGACCACCCCCATGAAAGGGCTTGAGGGTATGGAAACACCCCCTGCCTCCCAGGGCAGCTCTCCAGCTGCCTCGCACATCACCCTTGCCAGAGAAGCCTCCTAGGCTCAGTGCTCATGCTTTTGGAAATTTGTAATGCCACTGAAGTCTCCCACTACAGCCTCTGCCATGGGTCAGGTGCTCACAGGGTTTTGGCCTGAAGGACTAAGTCCTTAGGTTAGGCTGGATTTCAAACACCAGGTAACACCCCACAACAGAAAGCGCCTCACATGCGGACCTTGCTCCAAACTTTGCCCCTGCTTGGAGCAAAATGCTGCGTGGTTGGGAAGCACAGACCATCTCAGGGAAGCAAACCTCATGTTGTTCATCCCAGATGCATATCTTTCCAATAATTTGTCACTTGTATCATCTACTGCCCTAAAAATAATTATTTATAATCACTGGGATCATTTTGTGAACTCCCAGGGAGCAGGCAAGGACACAAAGTATCCCACAGGTTGCGGGAACCAAAGGCGTGGACCTACTGTGAATAACCTGAAGTATCTGAGATACCATAGCCCCAGGTGACAACATAAAATCCTAAAAACACGTTGAAGGGATACAGTAAAAATAACCAGAAGAATAGAAACTACATAGAATATTTCCTCCATCAGCTGAACTGAGATGAATAAGTGCAAAGTCTAGAGCTGAAAGTAGCTCAGATTTGGGTTTTGAAAATCAGAAGTTCCTCATTTTCATAAATTTAATCCTAGTTCAGCTGGCTGGGGTATTTCTGGTGGTATAGTTTGAGTGTACCAGGCTTTCACTACACGCACTCAAGACACCTTTACAATCTTAGCTGCACCTCAGCACAGCATGTTACCTAAGCACTGCGCTGGCAGCAGAAACAACCCGTACGGTAATGGCAGTCCCCCTCTGGTTTCTAAATATAGTTCAACTCTCCTGAAGACTTAAGACATTTTTGGATCTTTTTTACAGTGGTTAACATTGCTTCACTGCAGATTGCTTCAAAATATATATATACACACACGGAGGTAAACACACTCAGTGTAGGTGCATCCCTGACTCCATTAAAAAGATGTGCTCACTGGGCTGTGAAGAGCAAAATTAATTCTGCATGAAAAGTCTCTTATTTGTGTGGTTTTGGTGACAAACCCTCTCAGATAGATGGGAAACACGTTATTAGCAGTGTGTTATTTCAATGCCATCACACCCGTATCCCAAACCACATTTCTCTTACTCCCACCGCAGCCTTCTCCCATCCCAGGAGGTGCAGTTGTTGCGACCAATGCAGCGTTAGAAATCCTGAAAGCCAACCTCACAAACCCGGGGTTTACCCAGATGAAAGAAAGCAGAAAACCACTTTAATATCTATTGCGTAACATGTCCATGGTGCGGAGAGCACGGACCCAAGAGCAATGCAGGGAAACCGAAGCGAGCATACTGAATACGACTACCCCCTGTGTGTGACTGACTGCGCTGCGGAGAGGCCAAAGGAGCTGCTCCCACTCCCGGTGGGGACAGACAGCACACAGACCGTGGCCAACCCAGTAAACTCAGCGTGCCCAAGGACATTGCTGGGTGCCATACCTCTGCCATCAACATGTCTAAATCATCAGGATTTTTCTTTTCTTTCTTTTCTTTTTTTTTTTATTAAAAAAAATAAGAGTTTAGGTTCTCCCCAGCTGGAATTTACCATGGTTTGTGTTCACATGCTACTGGGTACTGTTTGGCAAGACCTGTGAAACACAGAAAAAGGGGAATCAGTGTTTAACTCAACTAACAGTCACTTCCAGTGTGTGGTTATTAACGACAAGCAATGCTGCTGCTGGAGGGGTGTTTGTTTGTTTTTAAATGGAGCATGGTTTATACTTCCTAGCAGCAAGCAGGATTTCTGCTAAGCACTATATTCACACCAAAATTAGAATAATTTACTTGAGAGCACACACAGGTTTATCTCAAATCTACGTCTCTCTGGTGTTCTGTTCAGAAAGTGCATATTTATCCCAGTACTTCTGCGTAAATCTCTGATTAAATGAGCCGTTTCCAAGAAAGGCTAAAGTTTCATTTCTGTATTGTCTGCAGGCTAATCAAAATAACAGAAATAACAGTCTTACTAAGGAAAGAAAGAGACAAGAGATGGAGAGAGCAGCTGAACACACTTCATTTACAGAAAACAAAGATGGTCTTTTTTTGTACAGTATTGTACAGTGGGTAGTGCTGTCTTCATCTTGAACCATTCAATCTCTCCTCTTCCCAGTGCTTTCTCCTCTTTAGTATCTCCTCACATCTATTTCCATCTACAGACAGAAAACCAAGACTGAGACACAGGCAACCTCTAGCCTCCAGGTAATGCAACCAGCTGTTGTATGCTGCCTGGACAGAGCAGCAAAGACTTCTTTGTCCTGAAGGGGGTTGGTTTTGTTTTTAAAGAGTCTCATATGGTAATGACAGATTAAAGGAATAACCATGGGCTTGTCAGCATGCAGTCATGTAATCCATTACGGAATGACCTCGTCGCTCAGGGGAACATACTGTTTTCCCCAGTGGTGAAATTTACAGGAGTTTCCCAAATTCTCCATTTCTTGAGGCCTTTTGGGCTCACGGCTCTGCGCAGTAGAAGAACTGGGAGGTTCGCTCACAAGGTGACGGGAGAAGATTATCAAAGCTGCTCCTTGGCAGCAGCAGAGCAGCACATCCAGCACCTTGTGGCTCTGCGAAGGGGAAGCGGGCCCCGCTGTCCCTAATCAGCAGGGCAGAGAAACTGCTTTTTATAGCAAGACTGTTTCTTCCTTTGTACTTCTGCCCAATCTGCTGCCAGCAGATATTGGCAGGGATTTCAATAGCTGTTTTGAACCAGTGCCTGGCAAAGGCACAGGCAGGTTGAGCCCAAACATCCTCTATGGAGCTGCACTGCGATTTCGGCATATTCCTAGTCCAGCCTGGCCCAGAGCCAGAGCTGCACTTTCCCATGCATAACAGATAAGGGAGCCTGAAGAATACATAAGCAGTACGTGTATTCCCTGCCCATTGCTGTCCCCATGGGGACCTCCTTGTGCCCTTTCCACTGTTGCCACCATCATGTCCAGAGTTGCCCACATTTGCTTCTGCTGTGCATCACGCTGTCCTGCAGCTGTGCAACATTCACTGGAAAACAAGACTGAAACACAAATCAACAGCTTGTATTTCCCTTTCAGACTGGGACTCCATTTTCCTCAGACCTCAAGGAGAGGGACCACTTTGCAGCAGATTGCTCTACCTTGGAGGAGCCAAGGCCAGGTTAATAACATCATTGCTGCAGTTAAGAAGTGTCACTGGCAGCTAGAAAAAGGGAGAAATTTCACACCCTCAACACAGAGGTTTCTCCTGAGGAAGTCCCTGTGGTTTTCTGCCCTCTCACAAAAGGAAATGTACCTTAAAATTTTGCTGGGGGAGGCAGAGTGGGTGGGGAAGCAGCAGCATCTCAGTCCCAGCTCCTTCCCATCCCAGAGGGAAACATCTGAGTTGCTTCTTCTCCTCACTGTCATGTACCATGGAGAGAGGGATGCAGGTGGGAAGAAGGTGAAAAGTTCTTTTCTACTGCTTCATGTCTCGGCACTGGGGTTTGTTGTGTTTTGACCACTCGAGTGCCACATCCAGAACTGCAGGGCAGCCCCAACACCCATTTCCCATGATGGAGAAAAAGCATGCAGTGCAGCTCCATTTTCCTGTGCTGCCACAGGGCTGCCCATCTCCCCATCAGACATAGTTCTTTGTAGCCACAGGCAATGGTTTCAATTGAAATGGTGACTGTGACATATCCAGAGTCAAGGCAAGACTTGTGGTAGCAACAATAGCATTACTCAGTGACAAAAGAGTGGTCAATCCTTGGCAGCAGCTGCTGGGGCTGCACGTGAGCTGGGAGGAGACAAGAGGCTCCCTGCCAGAGTGCAGAACAGGAAAAAAAACAAAGGCAGAAAGAAAGGAAAACAAAATGGAAGATTGGAAAAAAGCAGCAGCAGACTACAAAACCAAATAGGTGGCTGTCTGCGTCCATGGGAATTTGTTATTCCCTAAAGCAGCACATTAAGGGGCTGGATCAGAGACACATGGAGGCAGACCCCAGGTGGGTGGCAGCCCACTGAGCCCAGGCATGCAGCTCTCCACCCTGAAGTGGACAGGGCTGGCTGTGTCGCTGGAGAGCCCATGGCTCCCTTCAGAAAAGGGCACCCAGTGACACAGGCAGATGTGCACAGCCCCGCTGGTTGCTGTGTGACACTGCCTTTTTAGAAGGCTGTGAGACTGACTCTTTGGGAGCACTGGCATTACCTATAAAGTCATGAGACTTCCAACCCTCTAAAATCCCATTTTCCTTCCCTACCTGTCCCATATCTTTTTTCATGCAAAGTATAATCTCAAACAACTGTTTAAAGCTTCAGTTTCTCAAACCATGGGTACATTCATCTAAAAGAGCCATCACAATTAGCTGCCAAGTAAACACAAGACAGGACGCAGAGTGCCACAGTTTCCTTAGCCAGTCATCTAATGCTGACCTGCCTTTTTTCCCTTAAATGAAGGCCAAGATTAATTACTCACTTCCCCAGACCTCCTTAGCCAGCCACCTTCTCACCCTGTTTCTCCAGCCCGTGTTCAGAGCCAGCCTGAGAGATCAGTGCCGGTCATTCAGACCTCTCAAATTCTTGCAAGCCAAAGCAAAATATTTTCCTTCATGGTGACTTTTATATTTGAAATAAGTGGCTTTTTGGGGTTATTAAATGCTCCCATGATGTGCAGACATTTAACCATCCCTACAAGCTGTACGTTGCAGAGTATACGCTTTTTAGGACTGCATTATCCCTTAATTCTTTTAATGAATTGTGGGGTTCTTGTAGTAAATTGGGCAGCAAATCATAGAGACTCTTTACATTTGGTTTTACAAAATGGGCTTTAAGGACAGCACACGGGGAGAAGACCACATTATTGAAAAAATAGATAGGCTGTTCAGTTACTGCCTGCAATTTTCAGCTGAGCTCCTACCATCTCTTTTCTTCTGTTTCTCTTTGACTTTCGCACTTTGCCAGGGGCTCACGTGCTTGCAGGGTGCATCCTGCATGCATGCCTGACAAGCACCCCTAGCCCTCGCTCCCTCCTGCTGTCCATCACCGGTGCACGTACATGGTTTCTCTGCCTTTCTATTTCCCAAAGTGTGCATGGCAAACGTTTCTTATGTCATTGGAGGCTTGCAGTCAACCTGAGCCTAGGCTTCGCCAGACAGGACAAACACAGTTGGAGGAGACACAACCAGTGGCTGCAGCATTGTGGAAACCTGTACACAGTCTCGGAAATGCTGGGACCAGCCTGGCACACCTGGAGCAATTTTAGCTCTTTCCACGCACAGCTCAGTAAAGTCACCCAGAGGATGCAATACAAATTAATTGAGCAGCATGGGTACTTTGATGGTGCCATAACACTTGGTAGAGATATTTAATACACTTCTCTGTGCAGAGAAACTGCTGAAGCTTCGTATTCCTACGGCAAGAATCAAGTGGAGCAAGTTCTCAATTTGCAAACAACCTTACAATGAATCCCCAGGAAACTTTCTGAGTTTAACAGCAGGGTTAGGACACAGCACAGCGTGTTTATCTGCCTACACAAGCTGCCCTGCACAGATACCCCACAACCTGGGCTGTGCAGTGAGGGAACCAGGTATGAAAAGGGTATTTTGATCACAAAAGCAAAGAAGTCACAGGACACGGAAAAACCTGCCATAAAATCCTAAGAGCAGCCAATCTGTAAGAGTTTAGGTTACCTGTGATGCCCAGCATGTTAGCAGAGAAACAGTCCCTGTGGGATACTCGGAGGGGGAAGGCCATGTCCCCTCCCAAGAGGGCCAACCCTCACACTTTGGCCCTTAGCAGGTGGAGAGTCTTGAGGAGGTGGCAGATTTTGGGAGACATGAAAATTTGACTGCTTCTCTGGGCTGTGCCATGCAATACCACTGTTGTATCAACCAGATTATAGAGCATCCCTGTTCAGGCTGCAGCTGTGTGCGTTACTGATGTAACTGAACGCCAAGCCAAAAAGAGGATAAAAAAAGAAAATAAAGAGAGTGAGAGAGAGAAAACAACACGTTTTAGTTTTGGCCTATGACACTTGGGACATTTTATATCAGAACAAGTGGGCATTTGTATGGGGTAGGTCTGCAAAGGCACACCAGCAGAGATGCATTTATTATTTATCCAAGCTCTGGGCCTAGAAAAAGCAAAACGCTTATGTAAATCCCCAGTTGGGATTTCTAGATCCTTACTTAGACATTTGCTGTACCAACTTTGTATGGAGACAGCCCACTCAATTAGGGAGAGAGAGCAAAAAAAGGATTCCTTCATCAGGGAGTAGGTACCATTAAGTGCATGACTTTGATCTGCTCTTGCGTAGCTGAACTGTAATTTTCCCCAAAGTGGGGAGGGGAAGACCCCTATCTACACACTGCTGAAAAGGAAACTGCAGGTGTTACCTCTGCTGGTACAAAGTTGTCCAAGGCCAAGCAGCTCAGCTCTCTGCTCTTAGTGGGAGAGAAGAGAAAGAGATGCCCCTGCCCACCTGGGGCAGCCCAGCTGTCCTCCCTCCTTGCCAGGGAAGCTGCCGCAGGTGGGCAGGGGCATCTCTTCCCCTTCCCTCTCACTAAGAGAGGATAGTCACACATCCTCCAACCAAAATTAATAGCGCAATTAAGTCATCTCAATCTGACTATTTACACTTGTGTCCCTTGCTTTTATTTTTAGGCACCTTCTGTACGACTGCTTGGTATCAGATCCATAACGCCATGTAGTGATGCACCCCAGGCGATTCCCACAGCCTAAATGTTGACCTTTCGTTGATAGTTACCCTGACAAGACAGAGGTTGGCAAGATGAAGATGCATGTTGTTTGCCCGATGTGTACTAAGGTTTTGAGAGTAGTGGAGTCTCAGAGCTTAGGAAGAGTCACATGCAGCATCACAATATTTTGGTGCACAGCTTTGTAAATGTTAACTCACAGGAATTCAACCATATTGCAATAATTAAAAGCCTTTTGCTAATAATATTGGCTATGAAAGAGTAGGTGGCCAACTGAAGCTCACATTCTGTATCAAAGGTCAAAGAAGCAAATCATTTTTAATTGAATATGCAAATTGTATGTACTGTCTAGATGTCAAGAAGTTTGAAAGCAAAGATGTGAATTTGGTAAGTCATGCCAGAAATCAGATGAGATACATCTATACTTTAATTAATTAATTGTAATTAGAGGGCTCTCAAAAGTAACAGGGGGACCATTCCCAACTGCATTGGGAACTGCAGCCTAACCACCAGGGAGATGGCAAGAAACTATAAATTTACACTTGCAGACTGAAGAAAACTTGAGTTTTAAAGGTACATTGCCATTTACTACAAATCTAGCCATTTTCAGTTTTCAGATAGCTTCAGGCACTGCACTTCTGCATTCCAGCTATTTATTTTGTGATTTTACAATCCTTATGGTTTCCTCCATCACCTCTCAGCATACGTGTAAAAACCCCACCAAACCAAAACCGACAGACCGTGCAGGGGAACAGTAAAACTGACTATACACAGTGTGTTGTGAAATGCAATGAACTAAACAAATAGAAAAGCAGGTGGTATATTTTCTTAATTTGTTTCCTCTACCTTGGGTGTTGCTTGGAACAGCATTAGGTAGGCATTTGCTAACAACCGTGTGCGTTTGCAGCAGATGGTCCTCCATTAAAAATGAGATCTCAGACGGAGAGCTCTGGGAAGCCCTTGAGGGACTGAAGAAACTGTCAGTCACATATTTATGCCTCTCTTCAGAATGCAGTCTATAAAGCCAGCCCGTGTGATCCATAACCAAACAAGAAGGATAAGCAATTCCGTTCTATCTCTATCCTGCCATGGTACTGATCCTTTACACGGAATGTGTGATCTGCAGCTTTTTTCTTCAACTAATGGTTGCAAAAGGACGGTAAGAAGCGGCAGCAAAGCTCACTGGTAGCTCCTGCACTGGCCAAAGAGAGTGGCCGTTAATAAATCAAGATAATAGACAAATAGATTCTTGGCAAAGGGCATAAAATACAAGTTAAGACGGTAACAATGTCATTTCTATTACATTTCAATGCCCAGGGAAAGCTGGACTGTGATTATGTCTCATCTCCTAGACTTCCTTATACTGGCTCTTGCATGAATTTTTAAAACCTAATTTTGATGCAATATCTTTGAACCTCGGCTCCGTCAGACGTAGCGGGGAGCTGACAGACACCACCTAACTGCATAAAAGGGGTCTTCGTGGTTTAAGGACACAGTAATCTTAGGTTGTCTGGAAAAATAAGAGTGCAGAAAGTGCCTTGTGCACATCACCAAGTGTGAAAGCTAGTTTGAAGGCAAGGAAGTATTTTGCAGTGCCATCACTGTGGTGTCACTGGAAACTCAGCTGGCATGCCAGCACAGCTCCTAGTTTTGCAGCCTGCTGCAAAAGCCTGTGAGATCCGGTGCTGCTGCCTCCAGCACCACCCCCAGCACCTCCACTCACACCATGGTCACCCCTCCAGCACAACAGAAGGAAACCCAAAAACTACTCTAAGAGATCAAAGCAGGGCATATTGATGTTCATCTCACTTTCAGCCAAAGCACCACATGTTTTAAGGGACTTAGCAGTGCAACCTGCCTTGCCGTATCATTGCCTGTCAGGAGATGAAGACAACACACTCTGGGAGATTCTCCAATCATAAAATCAGGACAGATGCCCTGAAGAAGGTTTTCCTCTTCCTCCTGTCACTGAAGTGTCCTGGCAATATGCATTTATCCCATTTGAAGTTGACTCACAGGTTGGGGTGGGGAGGGAGAGGCTCTGATCCTGTGTGCATACGCATGCACTTCTGTTTCCTCATATTTAAGATGGAAATAATCCTACTTATATCTTGTGTGAATCATTTTAAGATCTGTGGGTAAAAACACAAAAGCAGATAACTTTGTGAAATAGAAAGATTACCTCTACCCCATAGCACAGAAAAGATTTGCTGCTACCAGGCACCTCAGCTCCCCTGCACACTACATTGCTGCTCCTGTACCAGGACTTTCTCAGTTTGTGAGGACCCTCAGCCTAAAATTTCCCTTATGGAAGCATTTCTGTAAATCAAAAAGGGAAAACTTCCACAAAATCATCCATCTCCAAGCACATGGTGATATGTGACAGACACAACGTCTGGCCAAAAGCATGGAAGTAAAGGACCCTGTACAATTTCCTCAGTTATTCAAGTGTAGAGTCCTAGTGGCAAACCTGGTTAAACACAAGATGTCTTCCTTAACAGCTAACTGAAATCACCCAAAGGATGATTGTAACTGTTGCTCACAGGCATCTTCTTTCTTTAAAACCTCTGACTTTCAGACTCCAACCCAGGGACGCTATTTCTCTAATAAAGCATGTGCAGAAAAAGTACACAACTGCTGCAGAAACATTTGGGTCTCTAGTTGTTTGGTGGTGATATTTGAAAGGATATAAACACTCATCCATATTTTTGGCTAAGTTATTTACAGTAGCTCCAAGTGCCAAAAAGATGCAGGTATGCTTATTTAAACATGTTCCTGTGGCTCCTTTCTGAGCTGACATTGATTTTGGGTAACTGAGCTTTCACAAAAGCATCCGTCAACTAGGACAAGAACCATCACAGTGAGTGCAGCGACCGTGCAGTGAGGAGGAAGAGGAGGCCTGGGCCCCATGCAGACCCTGCATCCCACACAGACTGGCAGGGAGAGGTGGGAACAGAGAGCTGCACGGACTTGGCTGTGGTAGCGTGAAGGTAACTTCATGGTATGGCTCATTTCCCTGCCTGCACAGGTAGAGGTGTGCATCTTTATAGCTGCTATCACACTACGATGGTTGCACCACTTTAAATGTCCTCCGCAAAACAGTACAGCAATACCTTTAGAGAAATAAAGCTGTTTTCCAAAGTTATATTATCCATAGGTCTGAAAAACTTTATACACCTTAGCAGAAGGCACATCTGCTCTGTAAACAGCACTGCATAGAGAAGGTTGTTATTGAATTACTGTTACATTGAGTCAAAAGCACTGCATCAGGCTCTGATCCCATCATTCACGCCCTGCAGCAAGGAAAATAATCGCTTTGGCCTGCACTCCACCACTCCGCCTTTTTTCCCTTTTTTTTTTTTTTAACTGCATCTTTAGGTAACATTACCAAGTTACCAGTCACCTTGTGGACTTGCAGTTTTGACTAATCCAAAATGGTCTATAACCACTCTTACTGCTTTCTTACAAGAAAAAGGGTGCACTATGTCTCAAAATGTTTGCTTTAAATCAAAATGATCTAATGGTTGAGAAATGATACCATGTTTGGGGCAAAGATCTTTAATCACCAGCTTTGAAATATTTTCATGCCTACCAAATTTTCTCAAGCTTGTTCTATGAATTACACTGCCCCATAACCACCAGTCTCCTACCTGCAGGCCTGCCAGACCCAGTGTCACCATACAGCTGTCACTTCTGCCACTCTGTGCAGAAATACTTTCATTATGAAAAAGCCAATGGCTTAGCAGCAGCAAAATACCAAAAGCAAGAGAAGGTTCTGAGCACACACTGCCTTGTGTTCCTGCCTTTGAACCTGATGTGAGCTCTCAGATTCCCAGATTGTTTCCTGGCCTCAGGACCCCCCTGTTCAGAAATTTGTTGAAATATTTATGCTTTCTCCCTGTTTGCAGTGTGAAGCTGCGGAGTGCGTACAGGGGCTGGCAGTGGCGCAGGCACCCACTGGTCCCAGGGAGCAACCCCTCTGCTGCTTCACACCATAGAAACCTTTCAAAGGAGGGGGCACTGGTAAGGGTCAGTTTTGCAGAGTACCTTCCCAAAAGCACGTTGGGCCCCAGCATGGCTCAACGGAGCCCAGCCCCTTGCAGAGGAGCTGCAGCAGCGTTGTTGAAGAGGGGGACAAAGTCTGAGTCATCACCGCGCACCTCTTGGAGATAACAGGCTTGATATGCTTCATTACTAACAAGAGCTCCAGCCCGACTGCCAGAATCCATTTTGCAACCCAAAAACGTAAATACAATTTCCCCATCTAGTGGTCCAGCAGAGTAAAAATGTCACTTTTTCTCCTGCAGCCGATGGGGAAGTTGCATCCGGCAGGGACGTCTCCCAGCTGAGTGTTCATCCATCCACAGCTCTGCCCATCCCAGCAGCGGGAAACAAGAATGGGAATAATGGAGATAAACCCTACGGCAGGCTGCTGACCTGCTAAAAAAAGCTTTAAAAAAAGCAGACAAAATAAACAAGTAAAGTTGCTTTGCATGCTGCAAAGGAAAGAGTGTATTAAAGAAGTGTATTCCTTAGGGTGATGCAGGACTAAGCCCAGGGCATTTTGGAACAATCACGAACCTGGTCTCCTGAAATATCATAATATCCTTGGAAACTCTGTCAAGCCATTAGCTGTGACACCAATAAAACAGCTTCCTACAGCTCAAACCCTCATTCACTGAATACAGGCCTGACAGCCAGTGTTACTGGAGCAACACACAGAAATAATAAACTAAATCCCTTTGGTGAGGCAGCTTTCAGCAACAGTGAATTACGTTTTCATGGGGGTTCATTGCCATGATTCCCCTTGCCATGATGGGATTAAAGCAATGCAGGGCGATGGGGCAGCAGTGCCTGGACTTTCTCTCCTCCTTTGCTGCCAGATGGACTTCTGAGAGATTTTCAAGGAGCAAAAGATGGGGCAAGAGCAAAAGCAGTCCCTGTCCCAGGTGTGTGTGTGGGGGCAAGCAGTGCCCAGGTACCTCCCTCGCTCCCTGCCCACCGTGAAGATACAGTGTGGAGCAGCAACCCCCACCGTGCTTCCCGACCTGTTCTCTTTGCAGCAGTGAAGGTGAGCAGCTGACTTTTGGCACTGCTGAAGAAGCAGAAATACTCCCCTCACGTCACAGTCCCAAGCAGTGAGACCCCAGCCTGGGCTGCTGCTTGCCTCTGGCCATTCTCCTTTTCCACGATGCCTGGTCCTCACAGCACTGAAACTAAACCCCACACCCAAGATGTGCCTTCCCTTTCCAATCTAACCCCAAACCACACTCTGCTCCCTTTGTTTTCCACTTTCCGTGATTACCCAAATGTGGTTTGAAATGGATACTCTGTAACATTTATGATTAAAGGTACTTAATGGCCAAGAGAATTTAACATCACAAGTAATACAATGAAACTCCCTTGATGCAAAACTGAATTTAGCAGCCCAAACTGACTCCATTGGTATGCAGGATTTCTGACTTGTTCATTTTTCTTTTGGAAAGAGTAGTCAGAGAGGTATTTTTGCTTGACCTATTATAATTCAGAAACTTCCTCGTCTTTGTCGTTTTACATCAGCAGCAGAGAAATGGTTTCTTATTTCCCATTTTGTTTTATGGATTTTCCATAGAAGCATCCAGTGCATGAAAGAATGAGATACACCCACTTGTGTTACATTAAAAAAATCAACTTTTTTTAAACATATTTCAACTTATCTGTTCCATGCAGTTTATACGTAACATTTGGTCTGTTCCTGAAAAAAAATAATTCATAGCTTTATAGAGACTGAGATATTCCCATAAATATCAGATTTCATTTTAAGTGTAGTTAAACTCACAAGAGAAAAAAAAAATAAAGAAATTGGCCAACTGAATCCTGTCTACTCAGAGCTTTTATTTGGGGCTGTTCTTGACCACTCGTGTTCATGTAACAGACAGCATTTCTTCATAACAGCCTTTGGTTCAAACTGGCCATAGCTGGGAAATAATTTGATACCTCAACTTAAGCCGTGCAAAATATTTTGCTGGCAACTTTAACAAGGGAAAATCCCCTTGGGGTGATCTGGTCTGCGCAGCCGGGGGAGAGAAGCTGCTTCTGGCTTGTGACTTCAGATGACTCCGGGCTTAGAGAATGTGAAACGCACATGAGACATCAGAGGTGGGGAGCAACGGGCATCAAAGGGAAAAAAATTCCCTGGCCAACACATGCTCCCCTGAGCTGATCCTTATCCCCGTGATCAGCTGTGCTCACTCCTCACAGGAAGGACTTGGAGAGAGAGAAAGGGAGTGCTGCCAGATATCTGAGGGGAAAAGCACAGCTAAATCTACATCCATTTTGTTTTAGCTGTAAAGAGGACAAAACAATCCTTTTCAGGTTTTATTATTGTTATTGGAAGCAGCAGAGGTTGGGGACTCGGGGAGCGCAAGGATGTGGTGGTGAACTTCAAGTACAGGAAGCTAACGATGTTTTTTTTTTTTTTTTAAAAAGAAATGTATTTGTATAAATACTACAGAAGAGAAATTAGAAGGAGGTCATTTGCATCCAGGGAAAACAGCACAGCAGGCTCAGCTGTGGAAAGCCCAGGATCAGCTGAAGCAGCATTCAGCTATGCACACACACAAGCGTAGGGTGCTGGGAGCCCCATCGTTCACCAGTCTGGAAAGTGCCCTGAGGGAAGGGTGTTCCATTCCACTCAGCTTTCAGGGACTCCCAGATTTTGTCTCCATATAATTCCCAGCATCCTCAATGCTCATCATCCATCTTAGCAGCAGGAGGTAAAACTCCTGGGAAGAGATGACCCCCTGGTCACCAGTCTGACAGCCAGGATCCTGGAATATACCGGGTGGTTTGCACGTTTTAAGTACAAGGCAGCTCTCAGTTCTTCCCAGTGTTTTCCTGGTTTAGTGCTAACCCTCAGATGAAGTTTTGTATGATGCTTTTTTGGAAAGTGCTGTCAAAAGGCCATCACCTTACACCTCTGAAACCACCAGGATCTCATTGCTTTCCCCTCAAAGAGGAGGTTTTCTTTCCTCCTTCCACTAAACAGATGAATAATTCTGTCTCAAACATGCAATTGGATTCAGGAGACCCAAACCACTTTCTCCACAGAACATAAACAACTTAGAGAGCAGCCTGAAAACTTTCCCACACTGAGGTTGTCACCTTCTCCCCTCCCCTTAGGAGGATCACTCTGAAACCAGGACAGTAATTCGCTTTTCTGGCTCTCTTCCTTTTCACTCCTTCACTCAGCGTTAACAAAACATGACTGTGTGCCAAACACAGCGCAATGTCTGTGGAGAGGAGATGCATCTGGGATGGTCGAAAGCAGGAGCTGCAGCTCATTTCCCACAGGCCGCCTCAGAGGACAACGCTCCCCCTGGGCCACCGAGCCTGGCCAAACCACTGCTGCAGGCACAGGGCAGAGCATCCCAGCAGCTGGGTTGTGCAGGCAATGCCATGAAACTTCAGGTGACCTACAAATACCGATGCCAACCACCAGCAAGCAAACAGGGGCAAAAGACTCTATGTGGCAAAACCAACACACTAGATGAAGCCTTGCCCACAGTGCTGTGGGTCAGCCGTCACAGACCAATGGCGCTTACGACTGGCAGCATCACCCAGCCCAAAATCAGGGACCTGCCCCTCCTGGTCTCCATCCTTGCTTTTCATTTTGTCCTTCAAGAAGCTTAGCAGTCACTCAGTGCTAAGGGTCACAGAGATAACTTTCTCTCAAGAACTGAAATGTCAAGAAGAGAGACACAAGAAAGCCTGGGCTGGAGCCTTTCGCAACAGGAAGGAGGTTGTTACAGCAGTAATTTACTGTGGTAGGTTTAGCAGTGTGATTGCAACATATCATTACACCAGTTTTATCCTTTTCCATTTGGCAGACGCCGATTCCTTCCCCCTGTTTCTTATAGAGCACAAGCCAACGTGGCTGCATTTCAAATGGTTTCAGACTCTGCCAATAGCAATAAAAAAAAATAACCGAGAAGTTCTCACAATTGCATTAGCTTACCCAAAACTAATACATGCTTATATACGCACATATAAGTAAAAAATATACACAATTCAGCCAACTTGAAAGGGTGGCGCCAGAGAAATGGTGGGGTTGGTCTCCTCTCCGGGTAGGTAAAACAAACAAACGATAGATTGAGTAGGAGCCTGAAACGAGACGGGCTGTGCAGGTCTCCCGACAGATAAACTCTTACTTACTTGATAGCCTACTGCTTCAAATGCGTTAGGTACTTTCCAGGCACAAAGAGAGACCATGTGCCTTCTTCACAAGACTTCTGTGCATCATGAAACATGGACTCAAAATCACGGACCACAGAGACAGCAGAGGATCAATGTTATATTGGTACCAGGGGGAGGAAATTTCAGGAAATAAAATATTTTCTTGTGATACTTCTCCCCTGCCCCTAGGCTCATCTTTTGCTCTTTCTGCAGATCAGTAGAGTCCAGAGGTAGAAAGTACAGAGCAGTTCATCATAAGCCTTTCTTTGGGAAGCTAAAACAAATGTTTGTGTTGCTGAGCCCTTTATTTACACCAATGGAAATAAGAAATAGCTCCTATTAGGTCACCAAAGTTTGGGTAGGGCATAGCTGAGGAGAAAGGGGAGCTCTCAGTCTGTAGGGAGCTCCACAGCTCTACTGCAGTAGGACTGAAAACCTCCGTGCATGAACCTAAAGCCATGAACAGGGAAAGAGAAGCGGGAGGAAAGCAGGGCTGTTATTGCCTCCACGAGCAATGCGTTGAGGGTAGGATTTGTTATCCACAATTTTATATTTCTTTTAAGGTATTTGTTCTCCCTTGTTTCAAGCTTTGGGAGGATGTGGCAGGATGCTTCCTCTGATGCTGGAGCCATTTCCAGTCACATCCAGCTGCTTTTTCCAAGGAACAACATTATTGCCAATCATCACCTTCTTTCAGGAACTGCTGTTCCTGTCTCTTAAAGAACTGCAATTCAGGAGCTGGCACCACACAGCACAGAAAGGAGGAAGGTGAGAATCACAGGCCAAGGTGGGGAAGCACATCCCTCCCCTGGGCTTGACAAAACAGGGTATTCGCAATGGGGTTACAGACCCACCACCTAGAAGAGCCTCTGTTGTTTGTGTAACAAAGGTGCGGGGAAAGGTATTTTCTTGCCTTGCTATGTTTTCCTGAGCCAAAAGGCAATGGGGGCAATATTTGGGCATACCCCAGATGGAGGAAGGTGCACTGGATGGCATGAAAGTCTGAATTTTCCTACTGGAACCTATTTAAGATCCTATGAATTGATTCCTGCTTGAAAGCAGAGCATTATATTAATCTTCCCATCTAAGCAATAGGGAAAGAGAAAGTGGGTATCTGCTCAAATTAGCTCTCACTTAATGGAGGATACTCCTGAGATCTTTTCAGAGGATGATAAAATAGAACAATATATTACTTTCTTAATTAAGGGAAAATAAATTGCTGCTGTGTACTGAGCCTGTCTTTCTCAGGAGTTGTCTGTAATTCAGCTGAACCAATATGATTCTCAGAAGCACTTGTACATTCCAGAAGATTTCATTTTAAAAGATATTACACAAAATACTTGTGACAGTTGCAACCACTCTTCAGCTTAGGACTAAGTAATTAGCAATTAACATATAGTGATAATTCTGCATTTTTGTTCTAGATTTGAAACTTCAGTTGAGCTCCAATGCACACAAGGAATACTCTGTTCTAAAATATCTTATTTACAACTTGCATTCATAGTTGTACCAGACATGGAGGGGATGGGGGGAAGAAGAGAGGAACAGAGAAGAAGCCACTATTCTTTCTTCCAATTAAATTCGTGCTTATGATTTCAATGGTGTGGCATAAGCAACCATGAGCAATGAAATAATTTATATTTTCTCATTTAAGAATGTGAATCTTAGAAAAAATATTTTCATTAAAAAATGGACTTCAATATCTTGTCAGAACAACAAACCTATTCTTTTAAAGGTCAGCTATTACACTTCCCATGAAAAAAAGAATAATCTTACTAATCCTAAATGACTTCTTCAAATGAAACAATAAATGACTTATTTCTTTCCATCTTCTTGCACATATTATCAGCAAAGCATTAATGAAAAGCGACTCCAGTGAAAAACCCTCTGAGGGTTTTTTTAACGTGGATCAGCTCAGTACAGAATAGCAAATGCATCTGTGTGGTCAATGGAGTGAACAAACTTGCAGGAAACAAATCTGCTGCATGAGTATCTCAGCAGTAAGAAGGAAAAGCTTGTATGTTGCATAATATTTCTGTATGAAGTACATTTGAGTATGAATACTTCTATATGCAGATAGACCCTTCACTCAATCATGAAAAACTGTTTTACAGGTCATTTTGCTGATAAATTTCATAAAGAAAACAATCTACTCCCTTCATGCTTTCTGCACCGTGGTGGGCCCCACTTCTCAGGCACCTGGTCAGCTGTTCTTGGGCACGAATCCCAAAAGCAGTTCCTTGAGGAGACAGATTTCACCAGCCCAGCAGTTTGGGTTAGCAAAAGTGAGCCTGACTGTGGGGTAGTGAATTTTGCTCCATGTGTAATGATCCAGAAAAGGAAGATGGAGATTTACCATGTTTTGGTTATTTTCCTGTACAATTCTCAAGTCAGTGAATGCAAGAGATTCTTCTGCAATACTTCTAATCGCTTCTGCTCTGACCAGCAATCCAAACACAATTTAAATATTCACATCCATGCTATAATGCTGCAAAAACTAATTTTTATTTAAATTAAACAAATGGTGAAAATCACAAGGGACATTCTGAGAGGCTTTTATACCAGAAGGTTCTTTTCTGATTATTTAAGTTTATTTTAAACACCATGCAGTCAACATCTGAATGAAAGCTCCTAGAGAACTAATCCTTCAGAAATTAAACTTTTATTAAGTCGGTTTACTGTTTTTATTAAATAACTGTTTCCGATATAATTCTCAAACTGCATCCAAGCCTACTAATATCAAGAGAAAACTGAGCAAACAGAGGCAGCTGTGAATATGTACTATAGATCACTAGCGCCTATAAAACAAAAAGACAAATTCTTTCAAGAAAATCTACATATACCACCAAGTTTGCAAACAATACATGACCTCAACTGTATAAATTCCTAACCAGTGCTAGATCTCCACTGAGTTAAGAAAATCCCTGATGCAGAGGAAGCAAAGGTTTCTAACACTAGGGGAATTCTATACAAACTGATTAAAAGATAATACTGTCAGAAAGCTTTTGAGAAAATTCAGAGCAAAAACTTTACACCAGAAACTAGGCCAGACCCGAAACAAGATCACATGTTTTAAAATAGGAATGCACATACACACACTCCGAAATACCAGAGGATTAAATTGGGAAGTGAAAGGGATAGATAATGCACTTCATTTACTTAACATAACAGCAAGAGGAGGTTCCTTTATTTGAAACGAGACACATAAGGAAAACCCTACCTGTTGGTCATCAGGGAAGAAAAATTCATTAGATCTAGTCATTAGCAGCACTGAGCAAATATTTTCAGACAAGTTTCCATAGTGACCTTACCAACTCTTTCCTAAAAAGGCAGTAGTACCTCATTTGGAGCCCATCCCCGAGTTAGCACCACTGGAGCTATTTCCTACTGCTATTGAACTTGAAATTCAGTTCCTATCAATACAAAGTCCCTGCCATTTTCTCATCTAGCTGCTCAGAATTTTAAGAAACACATTCTCACCAACCTGAATAATACCAGGTAATATCTGCTTGAACCATCCCAAATTATTTGACAACTTCAGCAAACTTTGTCACTCGCTAGTCACCTTTTCTCCCCACGTACCTGCAAGTTCACTGAATAGAGGATTGCTCTGGATTCTCAATGGAGACCTTCTGACCTTTCTCCCATGTAAAGATTGGCCATTTCTTCCTTTTTTCCGCTTCATCTATTTGTTTTTATTAATCCATGAAAAAAAAAAAAAATCCTTCTTATCCTACAACAGCTTAGTATCCGTAGGAACATGTGCTGAAGCACTTATAATAACTTTTCTACACATCCAAAGGCACTATATGAAGTAGATTGTTTTGTTCTTGACACCTTAAAAAACCTGATAGATTACTAAGTATGACTTCTCATGGTGGGAGCTGTCATACCTGTATGGTATATTTCTTTTTATTACAGCATTCCACTTCTTCTACCAAGCTTTTAGAATATTTTTATATCTATATTCTGATTTAAACCAGCCATTTCTTTTCATGCACCACAGTTGTTTTTTTTTGTTTAGATCTGCAGCATTTGTAAGATACTTCTACCTTTGTTTCTTGCCTGGTTTTATATGCTGTGATTATCAGGGGCTATTTCCTTGTAATAGTCTTTGTTATTCCTTCACAAATTTTATTACACTCTAACATTTTTATTCCTGGATTACAAGATTTTCATTATTTCATCTGCTTGTGATGTGTCACCCAGATTTGTGTAGTATTCCATGCACAATGGCTTTTCCAGTTTTAAATAAAAAAGCATATCAGCCTTAGTGATGTATAATGCCACTGGAATAACTATAACCAACCAGGCTTGGCTCAGATGAAGCCCACATTTCTTGTGTACACTTACTCCAAAAGCTGTCCCACTTCCTGAGAAACCTAAACTCTGCATCCAAGTGCTACCACTTTTACTTCTTAGCCTTGACTTTGCAGCCGGTCATATCCCGTGCGCATCTGCAGGAGCGCCCTCGGCATGACAGTGCAGCACACACACACAGCCCTTCTCTCTCCCCTCCCCTGTGCTGCACTCCTGAGCAAATCTCCCCTTCATCGCAGCAGCACAATTTTTACAGATTGAAATGGAAACATGATCAAACCCTTAGATGTTTTAGAACTGTGAGGGTAAAAAAAAAAAAATATATAAAAAAAAAAAATAGACGAAGCCTCCCTGATCTTGGAAACTGCTGGCATAGCAACAGCGGAGAGGAAAATCAGAGCAGAATATTTTTCAGCAGTAAATCATTATTTTTAAGGAGTTTAAAGGTAACCCTTCCCTGCTTAGTAGGCTCCTTGACAGAGGGCTGTCTGGAAGGAAGGAGAAAAACTAGTTATTTGGCAATTTAGAATTAAAAGTTCCAAAGTCTCACACAAAAAGTGAATTTTCAACAGATGATGTGGCATCTTCTTCATTACTGAGCATGAAATGCTAATTGAAAACAAGGTCAAGGTGACTCACATCTTGACGATCAAACAACATATGTTCATTAAAGGAAAACATTGCCAAACAAGCTTGATTTTTTTTTTAATGAAACTGAAAAAGTTAAAAACTAAAGAAATGAATTGGAGACAATTTAATGTTTATGGATTTCAGTAGGAAATCTGATATACCGCTGTTTGGTATCCTGAGGGAAACCATTAATTAAATTGGCTTGCTCTGAAATGCAGTTAAATTGATACAAAGCAGGCCACAGAGCTTCACAAAAAAATTGTAATTGTAAACCAGAGTTCTCCTAGCATCTACCAGGGCAAGGTTAGGTCCTGACTCCGCATAAGGGACCTGAAAAGACAAGTTGGGAGAAGGTTCTGATTTTGAGTGCAGGCAGTGCTAAATACCCAGGGAACTGCAGAAAACGAGAGAGACCTCAAGATGGCAGAGCTAATGAAGCCGGGTTTGTGGGGGACATTGCCTGCACTAATGCATCTGAGAAACAGGGAATCTAACTGGTACTCTGGCAGTCTTCAAAAACAGGGACAGCAAAGACAATCTATCTGGCTGTGACAGCAGGGAGCAGATTACATCCCCACGCACAGGGTGATGCTATAGCCAAGCAACTCAGAAACGGGTGAGCTACTGTTTCCTTTTTTTGATGATTTGTGTATTCAAGGTCGCCAGCTAACATTGCTAAATCTTACTGATTTGTGTATCCAACATCTAACACTTTCCCTAGTACACACGTGTGCATCTCTGAAAAATGGATTTATGAGTTTGAGCCTGTGCGGCTGTTATCGACCTCACAGTCAGGATGCCAATATTCGGCTGTCTGTCAAAGAACACCCTCTGCAGCCCAAAAGGTATATAATTGGAGAACAAATGGGTGAGCTCAGCTATTAGTACCAGCCCCAAACATCTGGAGACTGGTCTATTATTGAACTAAAGCCGAGTCAGTGCCTGAGCTGGATATGGATTGGGGAGTCCATGAGAACAGGTTTCCTATCAGAGTCACAGAATTTCTGTTTTGAGTTTACAGCAGAAACAGGAGGTGGAAAAAATATTTTCAGCCATTGGGGACTTTTTTTTCTAGTTCAAAGCAAATTGAGAAATACAGAAATAGATAAATGGGAAAGGAATGCTACATTCTCCCCCCCCGCCCCCCCCCAACTTTAACAGCTGTTTTCTATGAATATGAGAAAGGCTTGTACGAGCTTACACTGCATTTGAGCTTTAAGGGCTTAACATGCATTTAACACAAGGATTTTTCTTGAAGTTGCACAATTCTGCTCTCAACAACAAGTTCTGTGTTCCTGATCTACAATCCAAAGCCTTTGACATCAGATTCACAGCGCATCAGCAGCACAACAGGAATTTGCGGCACCTTCGGTACAGAAACGTACATGGCAAACACCCTCTCCCCTTCCCCAGACCTCATCCAGGCACCCACAGAACGTCTCCTCACCCGAATGAATCCTTGGCTGGAAACTATCGCTCTGGACCACTGCAGCCCCTCATCTCCCAAACAGAGCAGTGCTGTGCCATACCCACAGAGTCCAAACCCTTTGGCTACAGGACTTCAGGCTGGTTTCCATGTTTCAGGGAAAGGGCCTTTCTGTAAAGGCTTCTGCTCTCTGTGAGTTCCATGATAGGAATTTTTTCACTTCACAGTTGAAGAAGAAACTGACTGGGTTACAAAACTGCCCAGATCCCTGCAGCTACCTGAGGGAACGATCACAAAAGCCAAGTTCACCCTCCTGGGAGGGTTTTCCCCAATAGGCGTGGCCAACAAAGAGGAAGAAAGCAAGGCAGCTCCTCCAGGCAGCCACAGCCTCCCTCCCCCTCCACTGGGGACATGGCAGCTACCAAGGCTGTGGCCATCAACTCCCTCCACTGAGGGAGTCGTACCTTGGCGAGCTTGGCTTTGATGATAACATTAATTTCACTCACTTCTTTCACTATGGCTTTAAATACCGTACATAAAACAGAACACTTTAAAGTGTTTAAAACTTTTTTTTTTAAATGGGCTTATATATATAGATATAGAATAGGTTTTCAATAGAACAGAGAAACAACTGCTATTAAGACATCTGTAAATAGCTTATTCCTTATCCTAGGGATATAATTTCTTCCTGGTGCATGCAGGAATGTAGCTTCAGGTCCATGAAAGCTTCCCAGCATATGGTGAAAACCTGATAAAAAACAAATGGACCAGAAACTTTTGTGTGTATGAGAGAGAGTTTGTACAATAGTCATATTTAGTTTTTATTTGCAGAGTTGTGTTTTGTAAAAAAAAAAAAAAAAAAAAAAAAAACTGTGAATTGTTACAATGGCAACTGAGATTGGAATCTAAAGAATAAAGCTCTCCACTAACAAGAANAAAGGAAAGAAAATGCACTATAGAAACTTATACCAAAGTCCTGATGAAACACAGCATTTTGTACTCTCAGCTATATTATGAATGACAATAAAACTGTCCTGGCTTATAACATAGGAATTTGTTTCACCCCTGACATAATTTCTGGAAGTCCAGAAAGTTTTCCGCAAAGACTGACATGTTTTCATTGTTAAGAGTAAATGTTTTTAGAAACTGTGAGATTAATACATTACTGCAGTACAGAAATCTCAAGCAAGAAGAGATCTCAGACCTCAGAGTTGCTCTGAGGCTTCATAACTGTTGGCATCACCACTGCTGCTGTCGGCAACTGGTCAAGAGAAGCCCCCAGCACTCGGTCCTGCACCATGGCTTATACTGACTCATGTCCACTGATACTATTAGGGTGATATCACATTGGATGCAGGTCCTCCAAAGTATGTTTGCTTTATAAGCAAGTAAGTTCAGCAGCTAGTAAATGCCTCTTTGCTCAGGAGCTGCCGCTGCTCAGGGCTGGAGCAGAAACCACACGTACACCTGCAGCAAGTGCAGCTCCAACAAAACGTACCACTGAGGTCTGCGTAACCAGATTTAAGTTTTTCCCATCCTTACTCTATAGGTTAAAAAACCTTTTCAGAACCTGCTGTGCATTTACAGGCTGTAATGTCTTTAAAATGGTTGTGGAAGGAACAAGTAGTCAGAGTTAATCAAGCTGCTATTTATCTAAGTGCCTCCGATTGAAAGGCGAATGCAAATATTTTGATGATAGTGCTCCTCAGGCAAAAATCTGCCTAGTAAGAGCCCATTCCCAGCTTGTATGTAGACAGAAACTACTGAAGAGACATTTGGTAGAGATTTTATGCAGACAAAAGCTTCCATGTGTCCCGAGTTCCCAAGTTTCTTTTTTTTTTTTTTTTTCATTTTAATTTCAAAACAACATATAAGTTTTCATGCATGTTAATTTGCAAAGTCTCCATTAAAAAAAAAAAAAACAACACACAAACCACCAGTCATAGTTCTGCAATGTCTATTAGTTCAAAATAATCCTGTAAACAGCAGTAACATACAGGTTTTCTGAAATTTCATATAAATGGTTTAGTCAAGTTGTCATTCTCCAAACATGCACTGAAGGGAAGAAAAAAAAAATTCAAGCCACTCTTCGATTTACTTGGGGTGGTTTGTTTTGGTTTTTCTTTATTTTTTTAAAATATAGACTTTTGATAACTTATTAAATGCATCAATTTATTATATTAAATTTCATTCTGTTGCCTCTTAGGTTAATTTATGATAAGGATGATAAAATTATGGAAATGCTCACTTGGATGAGAAAACCCTTTTGTTTTATAGCACCAACAGCTTCTAAAAATGTGAGTTCATTACTGTGGAGACAAATCCCACTTTTTCCTGGGAATTAAGCGCTTACACGGTTTGAAAGCTGTCTGGTCAGTTTCACACCTAAACAGAGGAACTGAGAACACTTTTTTTTTCTTTTTTTTTTTTTTTTTTTCTTTCCTGCTTTACAAGAAAAAAACAGCCCGTCCTTACAGCCATTAGTCACAGTTTGTCTGATTTATTTTCAGGCATATTCACCTTGTAAGAAGGCCACCAGGAAGGTGGGGAAAACAGTGGTGTAAGTGGCATATGAAATATGTTAAAAGTAACGAGGTGGGGTTTTTTTTTATATATAATGTGGGTGTTCCCTGGGACTTGGTGAATTAATTTGACTTTTATTGTATGAGGAGCCTGAATTACTGAAATAGGGATGTTAAAAAGGAAGGAAGCAGACATTTGATTGTTGCTGGAAGGACTTGAAAAAACGCTGATTAGGTCCTGGTTTTTAATTTTTATTCAAGCTGTAAATACTGGAAGGGGACCCATTGCACCACGGGATTTAAAGAGCACCGGGGGATTTGCCCTGCTCCCCTATGAACAGCAGCCATTTGGTGCCTAGCAGCCTCTGTGGCTTAACGATGCACCCAGGTCCCGTAACAAAAACCCTGCCTTGCAATTCTGCAAAATACCAACTATGACAGAATGTGGGACAGGCATAAGGGAAGGAGGAGAGGAAAGCAGCAGGGAAAGCGTCTTCTTTTTGACCTTCGCTTTACCACAACCTCATCCTAGGACCAAAACTTCGTATTTACCGGGGACACAAAAGCCCCTGGCAAGTTCTTGCCTGCACCTGTTACTTGCTGTAAGTTAAAAAGCCTGTGGTTATGGTTATGGCCCTATGCTGCACTGTCTGTGAGTTGCAAGTTCCATTTACAGCCCTGGGATGCAACCAGAGCTGAAAACATTTCAGAGAGCTCACAGGACTGAAACCCCCAATTTTCTCAACTCTGAGTCAGTTGAAATCATGCATCAATGTTGTGCTCTATGTATCCTGAGAGGCTAAAAAAAAACCTCTGAAATGTTAAATTTCATGTCCAGATCTTAATCAAATGCTCTGCAAAGCTGTAGTTATCTCCAACTCAAATGTGGAGAGCAGGAGCACATAGCTCAGCAGTCTGAGCATAGTTACAGGAGTCCTAGGCCCATTTTCAGAAATTATTCAGGTAGACAAATACTGAAAGTGTGATTGCAGTTTTAGCTAGATGGGATATAATGGTCAAAGGGGAACAGACCCTTGCATGACTCAAACAATTTGGGGTCAAATCCTTTGGAAAAGACGTGCTTTAGGATGTGCAGCAAAAAATCACTTCTGCTTTGTCTTTATTTAGGTGCTGAACAAACCCAGTCCCTACTGTGTACTCGGAGCAGCAGAGCATTTTTCTTGGAGCAGATTGAAAAATGGCGTAGGTTTTCTCAGATTCTGAAAACTCCAAGTTTCTGCAGTCAGAGGCCAACACAGCCCCACTGGTGAACCTAGGTGTGTTTTTGTCAGCCACTCAATGGGTGCTGCCCTTCACCTTTTGCATCAGCCCTCTTCCCCTTTCTTTCCTTTGGGACTGAGACACGTTCAGCTGTACAGCGCAGGGGATCAGCTCTCCTCCACAGATGGGCTGGCCCTGCAAATGCAACGCCTTGCGCACCCTTTGCGATGCTGCCAGAAATCAATACCAAGCAACGCTGTGCCTGCAGCCTTACAATGGAGAATTAATTAAGGAAAAAAAAAAAAAAACAATAGTCTAACAGACCCTGACCAGTCCTGTTCTGCTGGAGAATAGGGGCGGAGAGCTTGAGCACAGGGGCGCCACAGTGCAAAATTAGCAATTTTTGCAATAAGCAGAGCAGCAGGCTGGCTCAGTGAGGAGCCTTGCTTTGAGAAAGGCCAAACATCTGCACATCTCAGCACCCACCACCAGAGAAGCCATCACAGACCAGCACTGCTGAGAAGGAGCATAATGGAGCATTTTCCCAAGGCTGGAGCAGCCCTGATGAGCTTATGGGAACACACTTGAGAACCTGCACCTCTCAACTGGCTGCAATAATGTCTGCTTTACTGACAGAACATTAGAGAGGCACCTAAGAGAAATATTATTATATAAAAGTACCCAATAAAATAAAGCATTAGAGCTTAAATTGAATTGGGACTGTATTTGGCTCCCTAACAAGAGCCGATGCATGCTGGGACCAGTTTCATTGGTGAGGAAAGGTTAACACCCTAACAATTAAAGTTTTTCCCATGCAGATATTTTCCATTTGTTCCTTAACAGTGGAAATAACCATTGTGACTTTATAGTGATTTTTCTTCTAGAGCATAGGAGTGAGAGGTCACATGCTGTCAGAGGCCGGTGATGCTTTTGCCCGGAAAGGTAAGTGCCCCCTGGCAGCTGAACAGACGTGGATGGGCAGTAGCTGGGACCCCGGAGGCTCCTCTCTTGTCTGGCCAGCAAACCAATGCCAGAAAACAGTTTCTCTTTACAGCCCTCATTTAAAGATGGGGTGAAGCTTTGCTCTTCCTGTGGTGAGAGCACACAGCTCTGCTGACGGCAGCGGTCAGCATCTTCTTGAGGAGCTGCTGTATTTTCTCCTGTGTCCAAAGTCATCTGTTTATTTTGAAACAGCGACAAAGTCTCTGCTGCTCTCCAGACAACGCCGTTGCCATGTCAGTAAAAAACATCCCCCCCTCCTCTGCTGCTGTCTGGCCACCCCTCCCTGCATCTGCCTGCGTGCAACGGGTGGGAGGAGAGCAATTTCCTTTTGCTAAATTATCCTTCTAAAACCTTACCTCAGTTGTTTCTGGACAAACCTAAAATTGCATACCTCTTCCAGCCACATGGCTCTGCTGTTTCCTGAGCTGCGGCTTCATTTTCTGGTCTGCGATCATAACCCCAGAGCGCAACGTGCTGCCCGCGCTGTCCCAACTGCTTGACATCAACCAGTTTTTTGGGCTCACGAGAACTTCTCTGGCTGTTCCCCCAGTATGCACAAAAAGGACTGTTCTGACAGTGAAGAGCAATGATGTTATACGCTACATGAACATTTTTTCCTAATGTTCCTAAAAATCGCTCCATATACCAGCAGGGAGAAAAGAAAACCTTTTATGAGAACAACTTCAGTCCATTACATTTGCAATGCTGAATTTGTGGGTGTTTTACCAAGACGGGGATCAGTGCCCAAGAGAAAGGAGGCTGGCAGAGCTGCCAAGCCCTGCAAAAAAACTGCAAATGAGCAAACAAGATCACTGTTACATTTTTCAAACATTACAGAGCTGGAAAATAGAGCATTTAAATGACTTATAAAAAGGTAAAGTGATGGAGATTTCTGTCTGAGCAAACCCAATGTGAAAAATCCTCCTTAGGAGTCAGGGTATATTGATTGCAGTCTCTTTTGAATATTATATCACAGGACACACATTGTTCTATTCTTTATCGTATTCCATACATTTATTTAAGTGATAAAAGTGAACCTAAAAAGTGATAAAAGTGAGCTAAAGCTCAACATAAAAATCACAGCAGTCGTACACATTTATTGGCCGGTGGGATGGGGCAAACTGAGCCCCTTGCAGACCAAAACACATGAGCTGGGCCAAAGAATGGGAGCCGCGTATCTGGCCACGTTGGGCAACAACACGTCCCACAAGCACATACTGCTGATTTGGGATTTACATACATCACTTACACACCACTCCCTAAATCACCCGCACTGGAAGGGGACGCTGTTACCCAGACTCTAGGCAGTAAATGGCAAAATCCTTCACATGCACCTCAATGGAGTTATTTTTCATAGCAAATATTTTTCATCTATTTCATCATAGCAAGAGAATGACTTCAAGGGGTTTTCTTAGGGATGTGTTGGCTTTCATGTGCCAGGGTCCTGACTGGTGTCAGATATGGACAAACTGAGGTGCTGGATTTTGCATGCAGACCTCCTCTGCTCTCTGTGGTTGGCCTGTATTTGTCCCACGGCTCTGCCCTCATGGGAACAACCCCCCCCACTGCTGTCAGGCTCTTTGTGGAAAGCCTCCCCACACTATGCAAGAATCCTTGTCCCCAAGGGAGAAGGGGTCTGCCATAGGAGGGGATCTTGGCTCCACACCTGCAGGCTCATAGCCATCATCAGCAAAAAGCTGTGCAGCCTCTCATTTGCACAAAAGTCACCATAAAAAACACTTGCGCAACCCTTAGCAGATGGCCCTTGACCTCCCCTTCAACATCCACTCCCCACAATAGTCTCAACAAGGATTGTTCAAAATCCAGTTTCCACATTGTGAGTGTTTCTCCCAGTTGCATGCAGGTTCCCAGGGACAACAGGACGCCGCTCTCCTGAGGGCGCGTAGCCCTGGAGAAAGCGCAGGGCAGTCAGGCCCGGACTTCAGCTGCCTTCCCCAGCGCGGTGCAGCCCATTCTTCTCCTCAGCAATGGCAACAGAAGAGAGAAATTCAACACCAAGAAATGCTAACCCCCAGCCAAACCCAAAAGCCAACAGAGCAGGCGGCCAGCAGGGTCGTGTAAGTATGCGATATATGACAGCATGCTGCGTTTTATTGAACAGCAAGCACCTCACAACAGAGGAACAGTCTCCAAAACATTAATTTTCCTGCAGTTGATTAACTGTCCAGCATCCAGACTCACATTACCTCCGAGACTGAGCAAGCGTGGGAGGGAGACTGGCAGCAAGCACGGGGAGTGAGTGCCAGTGTGTGATCCTGAAGTGCTCTCACACCACGTTTGGGACTATTGCATTCCTCGGGGAGATGCCAAATACTCCCCCCACTCCCCACAGTTTTTCACTTCTTTTTCGGTGGATGGGAATTAGGATGAGAGGAAGTCGGCGCCTGTTTCTTTTTTAATCGGACACCCCTGCCCTGATTCTTTCAGGCAGGCTGACAGATACAGACACGCCGCCTACCCCCTAAACGCTTGCATGTGAGGCTCTCGGGAGCCTCCTGGCTGCAAACACCTCTTTTTAATAGAAATCATGCATCTTCAAAGCTGTCTTGCCATGCATTTTAACACAGAAAGGCCCCTCTCAGACAACAGTTTTTTTGTTTTGTTGTTGTTATTTGTTTCACTCTACAAACAGGAAGGGGACCGAGCTGTTCCTGTCTCCCAGAGCATGTGGCTGCCACACACAAATGTCAGCCGGTTTCTGAAGGCCAGCATGGAGCAACAGGAACGATCTTGTTCCCTTAAGTCAACAAACAATGTTTAGAAAGGTCTGTGCTGTGGGAGGATTTCCTAACATAATAGAAGTCATCAGACTTAAAACACATGCCTACTCTGGTGAAATTAATAAAGCAACAAGGCTGTGTAGGAAAACAGATACAGGAAAACAAGAACTTTCTCCTGATGACTTCATCCCACAGGGGTCAACTGCAAATCGAGGGCAGTGGTGGTTGGGAAGGGGAAGCTCTGGAGATTTCTTGGAGAACTTGAAAGGAAACTTGTAGAGTTTAATAACAAAAACAACATTTAAAAAAAAAAAAGAACAGAACATTTTCCTAGCATTGTACCATGAGAGCGTCAATCATGGGGAGAGTGTTGCAACCTGTATAACCAAGGAATGAACCTGACCTGAGCCAATGAAGGGTTTGTTTTGCCCCTTTTTTACTGTGTGGGCAACTTAGGAACATGTGAATAACATTGCTTCCCACCACCACCATTTTTGTCCATGTATTTTACTCAGGCAGTATTAGAGTAGATCAAGAAATGAGGTTTACACTTTTTAACATGGAAGAAAACCGCAAGCCCTGACCACAAACCCCAAAATCCCAAGAAGTCATGAGTTTGCCTGAAGGAACTAGATTAAAGTTGCGGCAGCAATGGCAATTTGCCCCTACCTGCAAAGCAGGCAGAGAGGGAGGGACATCCCAGAAAGGGTCGGGCAGCCCCAGGTGGGCACTCAGGCTGTGCGCTCCTCACACACACTCAGAAAAAGAGACATTTAGAAAATTAAACATTGGATCTTTTTGCCATGTTCTCAACCTAACTACCAAAATGAAAGCTGATCCTGTTGTGTGGAAACCTCTGAGTAATCTGCTGGACCCCAAGAGGAAATCCTAGGGAACATTCATGGCTCTTGGCATCACAGTCCTGGACCGGACAGACCTTGACCTACCCCAGCACAGCTGTTCCCAGGTACGCCGTTGTCTGCTTTGACCAAGCAGGGCTTTACAAAATCACTTATTTTTGAACATACAGCTGAAGTACTTGGGCAGCACACTGCGGTTATAAAAGTTTTACCTCTCCTCTTTCCATTGCTTGGGGAGCACAAATGTGTTTCTCATTTCTTACCAGGGAGATCTTCCTCTATACAGCTTCAGGACCTCTAAAGATGAACCATCAGCTAATCTCACAGTTTAAAACAAGACAAAAAGTAGCATGTTGTAGAAATGTGCATTAAAATCCCACATTCACAGATGCACGCAAAAATACATTTCTACGGTTTAAAAGAAAAAAAAACCACAAATGCTTATCTTAACTCCTGCAATCAGATTTTGCCAAAACACTTAATCTACCTTGAGCTTTTGTGCAAACAACAGAAGATACACTAAATCTCCCTTTTCCAGTACTGCATTTGATTCAATATTAACCGCTGAAAAGAGTAGGAATAAATGTACTCAGAAGAACACCATCACCACCAACTCCCTATGACTACTCAAAAACACACTTCCCAAAAGCTAAAGTTATTTAGAGTGCAATACAACATTCACAGAAATAAAGCATCAGTCATTGGTTCCCTAACCTCCTCTCAGGTCTTCTACCTGCTCTCCTGAAGTTACATAAATCATATAATCAAATGAAAAAAAAAAAAAAAGCAGAAGTTACTGCAATTCCACCAGCCGTATAGAATACAGAATTATTCAGTACTGAAATGTCTAAACTACAAAAACGTTTAAGTTACTTTCTTCTCTTTGGTTAAAAAGAAAGAGAGTAATAGCTGAAGTACATCAGTGTTGTTGACTACAGAATTCAGAGGATGGAAGGAAGTTTAATAAGCACTAGACAATTTTCCTCAGACTTCGCTAGTTACGTGGCCTGTAAGCATGTGACGTTTTTATGTAAACTTGTAAAAGTATGTTTTAAATGCTTTAGTATGTGTAGCTATATTGACCTAATGAAGTTTATTATTTCAGCCAGAATGATGTTGTTTTGTGAGGCTATTACCTGGCGAGTTTCCAGGCTCTTATGAGATACAGCTGCTTCACAGTTCCTGATGAGTCCAGACGGTGCCTCTGGGCACCTCAAAGCTCAGTGGCAGATTTTAAAACACAGTTCACAAGTCGCTGTCCTCAGACAAAGCTTCAGCTAGATACAAGCGTATTGTGCTAACAACCCACCGAGTGCAATTTTAACCTACTGTAACTTTACATGCAAAGGAAGAAAAATCTTTCACTTTAATGAATGATCAATGACATTCACAGGGAGGTTTCTTTTATTGCTTCTAAATTTGAGCTGCAACTGTCATTATGCTCCTCTTTGACACCAGAAACCCTTTAACCTCCCATATACCAGTCTAACAGCAGAGTGGATGAGCACTTCTCATTGCACCACGCCAGAGCAACAGTGAAGTCCCAGCACACTTCTCTATAGTTGCATTAGGAGATCCATGTCTGTTCGACATGCCGGCCCCATAGCTACCTGAAGAAGCACTTTTTATTTCCACAAGCTGACAGCACAGAAGAAAGTCCTGTAAATATTTTCCCCTTAAACCTGTTCATTTTTCGGCAATACAATCAATCAACAACTCTTTAAAAACCCTCAATTTTTAAACAAATTTATCTGACAGTCTTTTAATTTGTTCTTAGTTGTTAAGAATATCCTTGAGTGTTTTGGGTTGGAAGGGACTTTTAAAGGCCATCTGAGCCCAACCCCACTGCAACAAGCAGGGACTTATTCAACTAGATCAGGATATCATTTTAAAGCCCCTGAAAATAATAACCTAGTCAACACAAGCCCCAAAAATGAAGACTTTCACATGCTAATGTGTCCACTGGAACTGCAGTTTCAAATATCAGTTCTATAGAGACTGCGCACAAAGAGATGGTACATTTTTATCATTTAGGATGGGTTGAGTGAAAATAGGTTGCAAGAAAACATAACGGCCTAAATAACGCGTGATGTAAAATAAAAACTAACCTAGAAGCTTTCATAAAATTAATTTTCTACCAGCTCTGAAAAATCAAAGTTGTAGCAGAAGAAAGTCGGTTTCATTTTCTAGCACAATTAGACATTATTTTAAACACTTCTGATAATTGTTATCTGCACTTGCTATCTGAATGATATGCTCAGATATTTAAGTTTGATTTGTCCCAGAAACAACAGAAGGTTTTGAATTTTCTGAATATTTTGCAGAGGTTTACAAAATGCTGAAATATCTTCCTCTGTGTGTGTGCACGTGTGCGCACAGGTTGATAGAAAGCCGCAATTCTGATATTTTGCCTTGGAAATAGTCATAGAAGGTCAGAAAGCAAGGAAAACCTTAAGACCCCATTAGGAGTTTTGCTACATTTTTACAGTGCCTTCAGTATCCCTTTTCTTAGCATTTGTTACTCTTCCCTCAGCTCTGGCTGCCGCAGCATGCTCAGCTCTGCCAACCCCGGCTCACCCGGCAAAGCCGGTCTTTTGAAGCACTGTGCACTGTAAAAGTAACATCCTCCCTACTTGCCAATCTCTCCATCTGCTGCCACAGCAGGGGTGTTGGGAAAGCTCTGCTTAGATGTCACACTGCCTGTTGCTGGAAATTTTTGCCATCTGCTATTGCCTTTACTCCCATGCCTCACAAAAAAATCGGTGACTCTAAGTGGAAAGCAATTTTTTTTATCAGATGTTTAAAAATATTGTTAATTTGAATCATTACTGCTTTTTGATTGCCGTTATATTCACAGAAACATAACAAATCAGCACAGGTTAAGGACTAAAAATGCGGGGTCAGATTTGTATGGATATTAAATAACTAAATATATTCAACAGTCTACCCCAAACCTTTTTCTTACAAAAATATTTTTTTTAAACTGTGATTTAGATGACTTTTGACCTGTGTGAATAACACATGATCCTCTCTCCCAAAGCCAAGCCCTAAAATCATCACACTGGAATGGAACTCAAAACCATGCAGCATCACACATGGAAACACACTGTCTCTGCCCATGCAGCACCCAGAGCTGGAGACAGAGCACACAGCGGAAAAAGGAACCCTCCTCAGGGTGCTACCATTTGATTTCGCGTACGTATGTACACCCAGACCTAACAAAGCCCTAGATGAGGCTAGATATGCAATTCAAAATTTCCCTGTCTACAAAGAATCATTTTAAAATAAGGAAAACCAAGCATTTAGAAACTAAAGCATGCTCTACAATCCTCCTGTGGTCCAAATACGGGCATTGATACTCAGCTATGCCACCAGACACTAAAGGCTTTTCGGATGACCCAGCACGCAGACAACATATCACTTACAGGGACAGCAGACCCGAGCCCCTGCTATGAAGCACCCCATCACGCGTGCAACAGACAGCGGAGAGGAAACACACTGCCCGGACACAGCCGTGCCACAGGTGGCTTTAAAATCAACATGTTTCTTCTAAGGGACTTTAAGAGAGGACTCAACTTACCTTTGTGGGTGCTCCTGGCACGCTGCTGCTACTCCTGCCCTGCCTCACCTCTCTCCGCTTGCCCGGGCTAATGTTCCTCTTTTCAGGGTAACTCCAGCAATGGAGGCATCTCCTTCACACACTGCTCACAACCTCAAACCACAGTACTGAGGAGCCCCTTCCTGCCCCAATCTAGCCAGCACCCAGGAAAGGAAGGACTCTGGCACCATCTTATCACCAGCAATGGCCCCCACCTGGACCCAGGAGCAGCTCATCACCAGCAATGGCCCCCACCTGGAGCTGGGGTGGCTCACCAGTAGCCCCCTCCAGGTGTACCTCATCGTGCACCAAAACCATCCCTCCCAAATGGCTCCCCACAGCTGGGACGCCCTTACCTTTGTTCCTTAAACCAGGACAACCGGCCTGGACTCTGGGGGCTGCAGGTGCTGAGGTGAGGAGCAGAGGTGGCTGTAGATGCTGTCTCTCTGTGGTTGAAGGTGACCACTGTGACCGGTGGCAGCGTCTTCCATGTCAGAGCTGGCCGGGGCTGCTCCCAAACCCACCCTGGGCGGGGGGGTGTGTGGGNCTCGGGGGGGACAGAGGTGTGAGGCAGGAAAATGGCACCCAGAGCAGGGAGAGGTGGAGGAGGGAGGCTGAGGCAGAGGAAGGAGTTTGAGGCAGGGAAAAGGGGTGGTGGTGGGGTTAATTTGTCTTTGTTTCTCACCATCCAAACCTATTTTAATTGTCAAGAAACAAAATTAGTTTTCCCCAAATTGAGTCAGTTTCACCTGTGACAGTAATCAGGGACATCCTTGTCCTTATCTCCACCTTATCTCCAGCTTTTTCACCATATTTCCTCCTCTGCCCTGCTGAGGGGGGAGTGAGACACATCTGGCCACAGCTGACCCCCAGAGGGGCTCAGGGTGCATCTTGGCCTCTTTGTGCTATTTGAAGTAATACAACCTGTACCTGGCCATGTCCTGTGAGATACCCAGCTCTGGTCTGGGACCCAGGCAGATTATTTGGAAGCACTGACAATGGCGAGTGGGGAGGTAAATCAGCCGACCAGGAGCTCCCCGGAGATGCTGGGGGTGGAGCTCCTGCGGTGGCTACACAGGTAATAGCAAAGCTGCAGTCAGAGCTGGCTGAGCACCTTGTGAAAAGCAGCTTCTCTGGTCACCTCTGGCTGCAGAGGCGGGTGCTCTGGGGTGCCCGACCCCCCCCAGCTGCTCCCTGGGCGCTGCTCGGAGCAGCAGCCCCACAGCGTGGCAGGGCAGGGCCACGCTGGCACCCCCCTAGACAGCAAAGCACGAGAACCTTTCTAGATTTTGCATCTGTAAAAACCCCTAAATATGTTTTTTTCCCTTCCCCAGGTTTGAAATAACAGAGGAAAAAGAGAAAGAGCCAGAAGACTATATTCCAGAGTATTAGAGTATTTGAGGGCTAGAAGGGAGCACACCAAATCTGGGATGAAGTATCGCCGTGCCACTGCCAAGAAAACGGCAATACTCCAGCTTAGGTACTGCCTCTGCTGCTGCAGTAACAATGTGTCCATGCCTGGTGCTCCCATGTCAGAAGGGGTGCTGACAAACTAAATGGCACCACAGGTAGAGGATGGAGAACGAGTTAGAGAGATCCAAAACCCCGTGGTAAAAGATACGTGGTACTCCATCTAGCTAACTTGCAATTGCAAAAAATACAGCACGACTTTATTGTGACCTAAGTATCTCCTTGTGGAAAATTGAGGTGTGATTTCATTTACTTTGTTTGACAAATGTTAAGAAGTGGCTGGAAATAAATTCTGACTTTATCTATATATTTGAAGTAAGGTTAGACTTCTTGCTTAGAAGGGAAACTGCCCAAACATCCGCTAAAGACTGGCGAATTATTGAAAATGAAGAGAGGGGGTTGTTTTGTTGCTGCTGTTAATTGAAAACTTTCAAAAGTTTTCTCAGTAGAGGTATGAACCCACATTTATCAAAAACAGGCTCAGTACTTAATGCTGAGATATTGAAAACATTCATGACACTTTACCCCTCCCTCTTCAGAGCAGTGATTTGGTGATGTTTCTTAAAAGGTGCATCATACTTCCAAGTAGATGCTCCCTTTACCCATTTTCACTTGAGATAAAACTCCTGAAAACACAACACAGTTGCTTTCTTCCTCTAATCATTACCACTCCAGCTAATAAGCAACAGCAAAGCAAAGGTTTGTAATATTTTCTGTTCCTCTAAGGCCTGTTGCAGCAACTCTTCCCAAAGCCAAATACAGACACTCATCCACAGTTTTCCTAACAGCTGCTCATGTTAATCTTTGACCATCCAACTCCTCACTTTGGTTATAACATGGCAGTATTATACCTCGCAAATGAGAAGAAAATCGCGCTGCAAGAGTTCTTCATTAGGATGTTACATAATGAAAGTTGTGAATGCTGCAGAAGGGAAACAAACCATTAAGCAGGCATGTGCCACTGTTGCTTTCAGTTATGGGTCCCAGTGGAACAAAACTCGCTTTTATGCAGACCTGAGTAGCCACCAGGAGAGAGACCATAACATTTCTTTTGACAAATAACTACCTAACAGGGGCAGTCCACTTCATTTAACAGGAATTAAAAGAACTCTGCTTTCACAGAAGCAGCTTAGCCAGAGACAGCTTTATGGGAAAAGGAAGACCTGAACATTTATACTATCTCGGAGTTCTGCCTTTTCATGTTTGAGCATGAAACACAAGCATAAATTGGTTCCCTTGGGTATACAAATTCAGAGCCTGTTCATCATGGCGCACAAGCTTCTCATCTCTGAGTAGGTGAACATGTAGCAGCTAGACATTTCTTACAACGTATTAGCAGGTCTAGAAGTCTGGAGAACTTGTTTTCAAAAAAACATAGGCAAGATCACAGCATGCACAGAGGAAGGAAGTATTGCTCTACCACAGATTTCTTTTCTGTGCTTCAGCACAGAACAACTTCACTCGATTTGAGCAAAAGGAAGAGCTGACCTGGTGAAGAGTTAGAGGTCAAGCAAGAAAGCTTTCAACATCTTTTTGATATTTCCGCACACCTCCCATGTTGAATAGCACATGAAAACATACCAGGATGTTTATCAGAAAATGATTTTCCTTCAGGAACCATAAAGAACTTCACATGTCCCCTGCCAAATTTTGTGAGCTTGGAAAGTCTTAATTGGATACAAAAATGCTTTAAGATGAAATACTGAATTGTTATCTGGTTTTGGGAAGGGAGGTGGAAGGGTCAGAGTCTCAGTGATTCTTTGTCATAACATTCTGGGTTTTTATGTATACACACAAATTCTGAAGTGTCCATAAAGTTTCACTTAAACTTGAAATAGACCAAGGGTACAAAAACTGTACAATATTCAATTTCTAGTACAGCCTCGAAAAGACAATGCATTTTCATACAGTATTTAACACCCATTTTATCCCAGATAGTATAATCACAAAAAAATGAACACTTGAAAGTGATTTGACAAACAGAACCAGACGTAAAACATCTTGAAGCTTACAAACGCGTCACGCGACAATTAAGCAGAGGCCTTGAAAATACTCGGTTTCAGAGTTTTCAGCAGACCAACATATCTGTTCAGCCCATAACTTCTCTCATACCTCCAGACATCTTTACACAGCAAGAAGATGCACTAGGAACTAGATCATAAGGGATTCTGTTCTCACGGTTTCAGTATCTTGTCTCTGCAGCAGCTCCAGGAGGGCAGAGAATAACCACATATTAAGATGCAACAGAAGAACATGGATGCATTGGCCTCAGCAGAAATATTACAGACAGATGGGAAGCAAGGAAGAAATGTGCTGTTGTATTGCAATAACTAATGTTAAAGAGGAAATGGGCAGGCATTAAAAAATCCTTCTATGCATAATTATGTATTTATTATTGGTTACAGAAAGTGGCCTGTGCAGTCACTTTGCATAATAATTTTAAAACTGTAATAGGAACACCACGCAAAAGGACAGATGCTCCTTTCTATGAATGTATAAAAAAAAAATATGAACCAACCAACCAAATGGATGTTTCCTTTACTTATTCCTCATGAACAACCACCCATCTGAAGAAATTATGCCTCCATTTAAACTGGCCTTGTAATCACAATGTACTGTTTATGTTGTCCTTACAAATTTCATTGCTCACACTGGCCAATGATGACCATAAGCATCTGTACCATCACTGCCATAGTTTTCAATTTCAACACAAAAAGCAAAGGAAACGCAAGTCTGCCTGAAAATTTAAAATGCTTCAAAACTTCCCAATATTATTTGTTTGAAACTTGACTGCTCACCAGAAGAGAGCGGAAACTAGAGCCAAGTGTAGGAGAGCCAAGATCTAGGAGAGGTGAGCAGACACTACCAGCAGCCAAGACAGACAGCAGTGCCAGAAGTGTTATTTCCAGTCTCCAGTCATGACTTTTAAATCTCTTAAAAAAATCCTTCAAAGCTCTCATCCACACTAGCAGTTCTGGATACTCTCCACATGAATCAGTCATAGGAAAAGTGAACGTTGTGCTTGTGCAAGCAAAAAGCTCATGAAACTGCATGTAAAATTTAAAAACTAGTCCTTTCTAGCATTTTAGAGTCCAAAAGCATAATGAAAAGAAAGCACTGAGTCAACAGAGGAGCATCTGCAACCACTTTTAGTGAAGATGGAAGATAAGCCAGTGCTGGAGGCATGCTCAGGAGGAGCCTTCCTACGTGACAGATGCCTTCAGCATTCCAGCTTGCTAGCTATTGTCACCATTTGGTGCAAGGAGAAACACTGCTGGGACAAAGATAATTTTAATATAGCTGCAGAAAAATATCTATTGGCCCATAGGGATTAGTTAGCTAGTTGTCTCCCTTTCAGTTTCCAAGCAAGATTCAAATCTGTCAGCAATTTAGCCTTGCTTACCATGCTAGCTTTGTTTGTGCTGATTTGTAGATGCTGGACTACATAAGAAGTATCTTCCGGTACCAAAAGGATCACCATTTTTAGTACTGAACTGTCATTGCTAAGCATCCAGTTCAAGCTATTTCAGAGTAAGGATCTTTTTGGTACCATGCAATAGCAACTTCCCATTGAGATAAGTTTAGGCATGAAAACAGAGGCTTACTCTTGAGAAACCAAAACCTGCTCTGCTGCATGCTGGAAAGACCCCTGCTAGAGCAAAGGGCTGTGAGTGTTTTGTTGAATCTGAACTTCAATTTTCTTTTGCTTTAAAATGGATTCTTTCTTGGGTTCCACCTTCCTTTTCCTTTACCACATTCGCATGTTACATGCGGCAAGATATACTGTCTATCGGAAGTCTCATGTTATCCTTTCCCCCAAAATCTGACATCTTTTCCACTTCTCCTCTATACGGTCCATATACAGCATAATATTGCATTTTCCATGGATGGTTTTAATTTTGGGAACCATAACCTAGTGGCATGTGCATTTCGGGCCTCTTCAAATTTTCTGGCCTTCAGAGATTACAAACTCTGATTTTTATCATAGCAAAAAAACTGTAACAACATCCATATCAATTCATGGTCCCAGGATTATTACATTAGTGGCAACATTATTTCTTAAAACATTCATCACCCATTGTTAGAAGTGACAAATTTTTACTTCATTATATAATTGGTTCTTTTTCTCATATTATGTTTTGCTTTTTCCATCTGTTAGTTTCCATGAAGTTGCAACACAGCTTTGGCGCAAACTAGGTAATTTCCATCACAATGTATTTATCTTCATATTTTCGTCAAACATCTGGAATCATTCTGCATTTCTCAGTAGAGCAAATATTACCCAAACCGTACTCCTTAGAGGAGTGGTGAAACCTGACACTAGATGATGCTTTGACTAAAGCATAAGTTTCTGCATCTTCCTAACCAGATATCTTCATTGCCCAACACAATTCATATCTACTCTCATTCAATTCAATGTCAAAAGAAATTCATAGAATATGTCTCGTAATTATAGCTCAAAATATTTTGAAGAGTACTGGGAATAACAATTCCAAGAATTTCAGAGTATTTTCTGGACTATTTATGAAAAAAATAAAACAACCCAAGAACTTAAGAGTTTGCAAACAATATTTTTCCTTCAAGGCTGAAAAATTGCTTTTTGATGAGAAGTTAGGAGTTAATTGTTTCTGCCTTTCCTCAGGGTTGCTTTGCTATTAAACCTTATTACAGTAAGTAGCTGGTTAACATTTGAGTCTGTTCTTCGATAGTATACTTTCTTCAAAGTGAGAGGGGAAAAAAAAAAAGTATCTAATTAGCAACCATTAGCTCCTCCTAATAGTTGTGCCAATATAAAAAGTGGCAAATATGACTCTTCTACTTTATTTTGACTTAGAGAATAGACTATTATTTCAGCTGGAAGGGACATACAACAATCACCTAGTCCAACTGCCTGAGCAACTCATGCCTGTTAATGCATGCTATTAAGAGCATTGTCCAAATGCCTCTTAAAACACTGATGGGCTTGGGGCATCAACCACCTCTCTAGGAAGCCTGTTCCAGTGTCTGACCACCCTCTCAGTAAAGAAATGCTTCCTAGTTGTCCTGGTTTGAGGTAAAACAGGACCAATTTTGTTCAGTAACTTTGCTTCTTAGCTGGGCCTCTTCTAACTGCTAAAATTAACAGCATATTGTGCAGACAATGTTCGCTCTCTCAGAGTGATAAGACCAATGTTATGGCTGATGTCCAGACATCGTATGCAGAGAGGCTCTTGCTTATACTTATCGCTATAACAGCCAAGGCCAACCAACTTGGTTATTTGCCACATTGGAGGGTTGGAAGCAGAAAAACACAGTGGGGTCCCACCTGCAGGGAGGAGCGGACAGGACAGGTGACCCAAAACTGACCAACAGGGTATTCCATCCCATCCGCATCATGCTCAGTATAAAAGCCCTCTGAGGGATCAAAGGGCAAGCAGGAGGCTGGGAAGAAAGGAAGCTGGGAGCACTGGCTCTGGCTCTCTCTCTCTCTCTCCCTTCAATGGCCGACATCTGAGGAGGACTGTTCGTCTGCCGTTGGTCCCGATCCTGCCTGCAGATCCGGAATCCAGTTCCCGTCCGTCACTGAGTCCAGCCTGGGACTGCCCCAGTGCCAGCCGGTGTCGTGATTGTCATCCTGGGAGCTTGATACGGTTTTGTATATATTTCATTATTTTCTTTTTATTTTATTATTAATATTTCATTAAAGTAGTTTAGTTCCTTCTAAACTCATAAGTCTCTTTTTCCTCCTCTGCCTCTCTCTTCGAAGAGGGGTAGAGGGGAGCATCTGTCGGTCCCATCTGGGGTCCCCCACGTCCCCAGTGGGATTTGGCCTAAACCACGACACTAGTGTCCTGTCCGAACCTCCCCTGGTGCAGCTTTGAACCGTTGCCACACGTCCTGTCACTGGATCCCAGGGAGAAGAGATCAGCACCTCCCTCTCCACGTCCCCTCCTCAGGAAGCTTCAGACAGTAACGAGGTCACCCCTCAGCCTCCTTTTCTCCAAGCTAGATAAGCCCAAAGTCCTCAGCCACTCCTCATGCGACATGCCTTCCAGCCCTTTCAACAGCTTTCTTGCCCTCCTCTGGATGCATTCAAGGACCTTCACATCCTTTTTAAATTGTGGGGCCCAGAACTGCACACAATAGTCAAGGTGAGACCTCAGCAATGCTGAATACAGCGGGATAATCACCTCTTTTGACCAACTGGTTATAACTGTGTTTAATGCATCCCAGGATGTGCTTTGCCCTTTTTGGCTGCCAGGGCACACTGCTCTACTCCTATTCAGCCTCAGAAAATTTATACAACCTGCTTTGTTGATTCATGAAATCATGTAAAACATTAAAATCAGGAATACTATAAATAGAAACTTCTGTATGTCTGCACAGGAAACAAAAGATAAAACCCAAATTTTCCTTAATACAATGACAAATCAATCTGAAAAAAGCCTCTTTAATTTCTGGATTTAGTTTTCAGATATAGAAATGCCCCAGATAGTATCTTAAGCCAAAAGAAAAATAAAGGGAATTTATATCAAAATAATTAGTTTGTTGTGGGTGCTTTCGGGTTTTCCTCACTCACAACTACCCCCAACTCAAAATAAGAGCTCATTTGTCTTTTAACAATTTCAAACATTCTGTAAACACTTTCCCTAGCTGCCTACACGTCTTTACAGTTCTCAACTTTCAGAGAAGCTGTCGAAAATATTGTAGACACCAGTGATGCATATTGCAAAAAAGTCCATTTGCTTTTCCATCTTCTCAAATCCTCAAGAACTTTGCAGTAACTCCAAATAAAAGCCAAGCCAAGCCTTTCTTTTGCTCAGATGTCTGTGACACAAAACAAGCCAGTTCCTCAAGTATAAAAGGTAGCTCCAGCAGTGTCCAGACTTGTCTGGAATCAAGTACTTCTTGGCTTACTTCACAGTACAAGCACAAGTTTCCGAATATCCTTGCCTACCACACCTTTCCTGACCAGCCTGCAACAGTACTCCTACACTTTTTGTAATCAATTTGTCCAAAGCCCTGGAAAACAAAGTCTCCTCCACCAAGTGTTTGATTGGAGTGGCATCAGACAGTAAGGACAGATGTCTCGCTGTTAACCTTTACACAGCTTGGAGAATCCATCTCTTTTCTCCTGTGTATCGGCAACATTTCTTAGTAGACATCTTCCTCTTCAGACTGGAAGTCAGCAGTCTCGTTTTTCTGGCTGGTAGCAGAGAGAGGTGATGACCATCTGGATGGTGAATCCTCTTTGTTCAGGGAGCAATCCTATCCATGCCATGCCATGCCAGCTGCTGGGAACACTGCTTGCACCCCAAGGAGAGCAGCCACCTAGCTCTGATGCTCCGTCACCATTCCTCTCTTTCCCACACCAACTCCACCACTCTGCTGACTGAAGCCACACGGTGGTCCAGTAGAAGCAATGTTCCCAAATAAATGGTCCATAAAGGAAGTGATCTTGTCTTAGACCTCTGAAGTTCACTGTTGCTCAGGCAAACATGCTGTGCAATTTGCAACTCTGCCTGCCTGTGCAATTCCCACGTAGTTTATGCCGATGCCTTGTGAGTTGGTACTTGGCACCATACCCTTCAGCTGTCCTCAACAGAAGAGTCAGTTGATCTGTCCCCTTCCCAGACATGTTCCCACATTCTGCAATTCCTAGAGGTATTCAGAAAAATAACTCACAGATTTTTAAAAGGTCAGTGAGCCAGGAATACTGTAATTTAAATGGAGACCTGTGTGTATAAAACAGTTAGAAAGAAAACACATTAGGCTGGAATAATGAAATGCACTGAGTGACGTAAGTAATACTAAACTTGTATCACTACATGTCCAGCAAACAGACAAGACTGATTTAACCTTATATACAAATTACCTGTGTTCCTTTTGCTGGATTCTGACTGGCTGCATGGCCAGCACCCCAAATAAAGAATCCCTATTGTTTTTTTCCACTTCCACACTGGAAATGATAGTATAATGACCATCATGAAAGAGTACATACAACTGTCCTACCAACCACACCATAGAGTCATTAAAATGAGAAGACCAGAGAAAGAATAAAACTCATGTAAGCCAAACCATTAAAAACTCCTATGAATTGAACCTGAGATAATTTAACTCCTTTCATACTTATTTTTAAGGAGAGGTGTCTCAAAAAAAAAAAAAAGCATTCTTGTTTAAAAGCCAAACAAACACACTGTACGGGATATAAAAAGAATCGTAAAACACACAGAGCATTAGCATGTGAAAGAAACATGTTGCAATTATGTCAAATACTACTTTTTATATTTTATTAACAAGCAAGCATCCCTGGAACTGGGTCTATATAAAAAATACTTCATTAACCAATAAGAATACAAGGGAGTTATATAAATTTATTTTATGCAACATTGATTAGTTTTGAAAATTCCCTGTTTTAATTTCATCTTTTATTTTAAAAAAAAAATCACTAAAAGGACACAACCCACAAAAATACAATCTGTATCTGCTCTATATTTACAGATAACTGGTCACTATTAAGGCACAGATTTAAAACTAACATTTTAATGTAGCAAGTCAAATATTTGTGCATAATATAACACTAACAATACGGTACACTGTACTGTCATATTCCCTTTGTGGAATTAAAATAAGTGAGAAATCTTTTTCTTCCAGTGTGTTCTTTTTTTGTGTGAAGGCCTAATGAAAATTAATGTTGTTAATGGGAAATTCTTCACTTTGGTGTAGATGATATAAGCACTGCTCAGCAAGAGACCACATCAACTTAATACTGTAATAAAATCAGTTTCCGAGTATAGTATGTACTTAGGAAAAACTAAAAATCTAAGAGTGTAAAGGGTTTTTGATGCTTTTAATTTTAGGCAAAATAAGCAAGAAGGGGTTGGAGAAAATTCTGTACAAAGTGTTGCTGAATATTTATTTCACTTAAAATATTTTATAAAATTAACATGACAATACAATTTGATTTGCAAACACTAATCTTGCAAACGCAAACATTTAAATGACAGCTTATCCAAAAGCACATAAGTAGTCCGTGTGAATGGAACTATCTACATGCTTAGAAGTAAGGACAAGTGTAAATAGTTTTAGAAGTTGTGGCTTCCATGAGGGTTTCCATGAAGTTGCTCTTGCCCGTGTAACACACATACACACAGATATCTCATAGATATGTGGATATTGACTTCTGGCATTTGAGCACAGTAACTTTGACGTGAACAACTGCGTGCGTACAAGATGCAGTCTTATCCATTCAGATCTCTAGTAAAATTTTAAAACCAGAGGAATCTAACAGTGACCTGGATCTACAGGGGAAGTCAACCAGCGATACACCATTAAGGAGATATGGCTGAAATGAATACTGAGCAGTTATTTTTTGCTAACCGCAACAAGACTTTGTATTATTGCTTGATCATCTATGCCCTCAAGTAATAGATTCTTTAAATTCCCTTTGTGTGTGCAAGTTTCTCTATACATCATTTTGTATTCTCACCTTAAAAAGAAAGAACTAGCCATGGAAAGTGTCAAAACTATTTCTCACCCATTTTTGCATAAAACCCAACTACTGTAAATGTTATTCTAATGCCTTCATTTAAGAGCACTTGACAGTGGTTTATGTCCATCGCAAAAGGCTTGTACACTGAACATAAATAATACATTACAGTAGAGGTAATTCACAATATTTCTTATGGGAATGCTTTTCAACAAATTAATGCTTGGAAACTTCATATTGCATTGCAGAAATAGGCACTTTATGAATTCCTTCATTATCAGAACCCTTCATAAACCCAGAACAAGACATCTGTAAAGACAGAGGAATAATATTGCCAAATTATTTGGACTTTCACAGTATAAGAATGCAAGTTAGCTCTAGCCACTTATAATATGGACTCTCCGTTGAACATAACTTGTTTCAGAAATAGTTCATCTCCAGAGTTTTAAACGCTTCTGCAGCTGACAATTACAAATCAAGACTGAACAAAACAGATGCTATTACACCTATTTTATGTAGGTCGCTTAATTGCTGCATGCATAGTCATGTAAGTAATATGCGTCATTTATTAAATGGCAACAGTGCTGTCTTGTCAAATTAGATTAGTTGTCTGTTTAATCAAACTGACAGCCCAGAGCTCTAGTTTGATGAATGCCTTTCATTCTCTACCATAAATCTGCAGTAGATCAGTTTAATCTGTTACGTATTGTAGGTGTATAGAATCTAAAAATAAAAGTCTGATATAAATAAGTGTCCTTTAGTGGCAGGGTACTAAAAATAGCCCTTTGCTTTGAGAAAACCATTAAAAACAGTTTTAGCATAACAGGCAGCAGTTAAATATGATCACTGCAAAGGGTTAATATTGCAAAGTCCATTTTGGTCTTTCATTGCATCTGTTACAGTGAGTGAATATTATTGCAAGCAGCATTAGACTGCTTCATGAGAGTGTAATAGGACTGGTCCACTACCAAGTGGCTTGATTTTGGAACAATCTCTTCAGATAACTACCGGGAGACAGAGACAGGGGAAAATCTGCGTAACAACCAGTTTCTAGTACCATTATAGTGAGATGTGATTTAATGCAGGAACACCTGAAAAAAATTTGATTAGTGCCAACATAAAAATTGATATGGAAATGAAAGAGAAATAAATTTCCACAGGACAAGAAATCAGAACATGTAAAGTGCAGAAAGACCTCAATAATTATTTTAAGCAGTACCAGAAAAATCCATCTTGATAAAACCTATATCTATGCTCTCTGGCATCCCAGCTCTTCATTCTTCCTTCATTCAACAAAGTAAAAATTCAGTGCATACATTATAGTTATAGGTAATAAAATACTAAACAAAGAACCCTATATTATTATTATTGCAAATTCTGTCCAATCTACACAAGTAAAACGTAACCCACATTTGGTGTTTTGAAAGACAACAGACAAAAATGTGTTTTCTCTTCTTTTTGGCACACTGTTGTGCAGACAAAATGCTTTGGTCCTTGACACCCAAACTCCCAAAGTGCAGAGGGTGGTGTGCAGTGAAGGCTGTCCACAGGATTGCCATGTCCATCTTTACAGCTGACTTTTTGAGCCACAACTTACTGCTACCAGCGACCGCTGACACTAGCAATGTCCGAATGATACTGACGCGGCAGTCTTCCACTAGCGCCACCTTCCAGGAATGAGGCACGTATGTTTGACGGGTCAAAGAGCTTTCTTCGGTTTTTATTCAGTTCTATAAAGGTCACACAAATAAAAAAAAATCTCTCATCGGAAATTAATTTTAATATCTTCATCTAAAAGAAAAAGCACTACTTCTGTTTAAGCAACCAAAATATTTTAGACAGAACAGTATGAACTGAAAGTGTCTGTGAGGTCCTCGTTCAATTTAACAGTTCAACAGGATAGTAAGAGTGCCAGGTTAAGACTCATAGAGGCTGCCTGGGATGCAGGCATCTATTTGGTGCAATTCTTAATTGGCACTGATATGGTGATAATATTTTGCAATATCGATTTAGATCAAATTGACATCGCTCAAACACTTCAGAAAGGTTCTGTTACAATACTCAAAGGCTGCAATCTTCCTGCAGGTACATGCACACAGAATGCAGGGCTCCAGCACAACCGTGCAATGTGAACAGAGATGACAGAAAAGCTTATCAGCAACTTGATCATTTCACAATGCACAATTCTTTATTTTAAACACAACACTGAAGCAGTATTTTAATAAGGACTTCTAGTAAAAACAGATGCTCACCTCTCATTCAAACATGCACCCTAACCTTGTATTAGCAAATGCTCATCCAAAATGTTTTTCCCTTTCCCCACTTTTCTATTCTTGTAACCAACTCCACAACAGATACAAATCACTGAAAGATTACATAGATTTTCATGACTGCTATTAAACTAAGTACATCGCATTTTTACCCTCTTTATGCCACCATTTTAAATTCATAAAAAACGTTCACTAATGGCATCAGCAGCAGAGATGCAATCAGGAGAAAAGTGATCTAGTGTTACAATGAAGCATCTGAAGAAAACTATTCCTCTGATACAGATTCATTTCCTAGACAGTGTAATATGAAATCTCATGCTATTTATTACAATTAGAAAAAAATCTAGTTAGGCATTACATACTACAACACATCGTAAGAAGTTATATTTGTCCTTCATCTTTCTGCATGTAGGGTACAAGACAACCTTTTAATTGAAGTGGGTTGAAAAAAATTCAAAGTAAGAGTTACATGTTTCTTTTCAAACCTATATATTTTGCAGAAACAACTGGCCTTGGGGAAAAAAATCCAACACCCACCCAAACATGAAACCAAACCAAAACCAAAGCCATTTTTTCCCAAGAGGACAATTGCTCTGCTAATCAGTAAAGTGGAGGACAGGGAACCAAAAGCCAGAAAATGCCAGTTCCGACCGGTCTGTAGTGCCATTCAGACTCTGCAGAGCCTGTACTCCCACAGCTTCTAGGACCCACAGTTTTGGGGCATAAAACAAAGCCCGCCACCTGCTGTGAAAGAAACTTTCTACCAAGCTCCAACTTTACAAGGGGACACAGGAGTATGTAACTAAAATCTTATTCAGTAATGTGAAAACTCACTAAAGTCTGTTTTTAAGAGCCTTCTGATGAGGTGCAAGCCTGTATGTCCTCTGTGGACTAGATACTTCTCAGTCTTTGCAAGATCCTTTGCCAACTATAAACACACAGCTCAAGTGAGAATATAAACGATACCCAAAATCAACAAATGATAATCCGTGTTATTTACCTGAGATTGCAAGAAGCATTTTCCTTCTGGCACCAAAAGTGGTAATTCCTAACTCTTTCAAGTCTTGATCAGTAAGAGTAAGGAATGTCTGCAGATCAATCTAGAGAAAAAAGAAACAGGAAAAATCAGGCAAAACAAGCCTCTCCCCAAAAGTATTAAACCATGAATGTGGTTCGGAATAGCTTCACACCTTTTTTTTTTTTCCTACTGCATTTTACAGTTACTCTGCCAAACTCTTCTATGCATGTAAACAGTGATCATTGCTTTCCAATGGCTTCTTCACACAGTTGCTCAATTTGCTACTCTGCATTTCTGACAGATAAACTAAAAAGCGAGCAGTTTTAGAAAAGCACAGAAGATCAGTTAATCTTACTCATTTGCGACTCTTGAAATTTTGAGTATTTACCACAATTGCTACAATGTACTTGGGATCAGCCAGGTACAGATATGTCTGTAGATATGGTAGGTGCGCTTCGGATTACAGTAGGTGCAGAGGATGATTGCCCAACTAGTGGTGACACATTTGAGTTAAAGTACTGAGTATTCCACAGTATTCCAAAGTGTATCCAACTGTGTATGTTTGTGGGTTTTTTTTTTGCTCCCAATACAATTCACAGAAATGTGGTGGAAAATTGTTTAGTTTTTACTCCGGCCAAACTACTTGGCTCATCTCACACCTAATCAGTAACTCTTGATGTAAGAAAAACCAAAACAAAAACCCACTTGTCAAACAAAAGCCATCTTTAGTCTCAGAAACCAACACAGCCACGTAGGAGAGTGGCTAAGATCACAGGAAAGGATTAATGACTGAATAATATGGGTATTATGGAACATGCAGGGCAGTACAGAGGTGATAAACCTGAGGAACTGTACACAGAATTAACTGAGGCACAGCTGGATTTATTCGCTCAGATTTAGGACTGACCTTGCCCCTTTCAAGACTGGTTGCAGGCAAACTCATGCCACACCTGCCAGTGCATTGCAATCCAGAGTTCATTATCTCAGGTGCAGCCAGTTCCTAAGCACTTTTGTACAGCACTGCACAGGAATAAAATTCCCCCACAGCACTTCAGCAGCACGATTAGAGAGAGACAGGAAATGCTGGCAGCAAATGCACCAGATGCAGCTGCCCCTGGGCTGAGACAGCAGTGCTACACTTCAGGGGACTCAGTGATGATTCTGTGAGCACGTATACATGAGTGACTTAGTGCACAGGAGAAGCTACAAATTTGCCTCATGTCTACCCTTGGAACAGCATAGCATGCGCTTCCATGCGCCCCCGCAGTTCTCTCGTACAACATGAATGAAAGGTCCTTTCGGAGTTTGTTCTTCATGAACTCATGCACAGTTCTCTTAATGACATGGCAATCTGTGCAAAAACCCACTTTGTGTGGTCTGTTAGAAGAAAACCTGTAGGTGCAAATCTGAGACCAGCAACTGGTGCAGACCTCACTGCTGGTAAGGGTGCGCAGTGTGAGTATGGGTCCAGAACACAGCAAGATGCTGAATCCAACTGTGGTGCTTCCCCTCTACCACAAGAGGTACTAACACAACCCACACGGACATCTCTTTTGCTCCCTAATACACCCAGTTCCAGCAGTGTGACACACACAACTACAGTGCTTTCGGGACAAGCTCAGGGGCTCTACGTCTAAGCCAGTAAGTCTTGCAGCTGGGCTCACTGTACTTTTGTGACACAGCTAAATCTGTCACCAGAATAAACTATCTGCAGATAACCAAGTTTGCCTATATACTATTGTACAGATATGAAATACTGCCACTTGGACTAAACTGAGACTAGTTGGTGGAGGTGGAAAGCTCACAGAGATGACTGACCGTATCTCCCCGTTGGGAGTGGATCAAAGGAAGTCAACTGGCACACAGGGGAAAAGTCGAGGGAGGAATATTTGTGACGCCAGCATCAGCAGAGACAAAACATTACTACTGAATGCAGATTAGATTTCCATAACCTATACCTGCAGTTGACCAAAAGCTATTAAAGTCTAGTTTACAAGCAAGAACCAAGTTTTAAACTTCTGTGAATGAAAAAACCCACCCTAGTTTAATTCTTTATTAAGTATAAACCAGAAGTGCAGGACAAAATAATACTCATATACAGGCTGGCTATCTGGAAATTGAGAGACTTATAATACAGCTTTGGAAGAACAGCTCACGAAATCCTGTCACAAAGTGAGTATTCTTAGTGGCTTTGGTCAAGAGACAGAATAACTACTGCTGGAAAACATGCTACAAACACAAAGGTGTATCTCCAAAGGAATACTAACCTCTTGCTGTTGGAATACGTCTGTGTATTTGCCCAAACCAAGTTTGCTGAACAGCTCAGGCAGATCAGACCCCTTAAACAAACTGTTCAGGTTACAGCCATTGCTTCCCGTCAGCGAGGAAATGCAGTCCATGTAGTTACTGCTACTGAGATAGTGTTCAGCTGAAAGGGAAGAAGCGCACTTTTTAGTCACATCACAGAAGTGCACAATTTTGTCCTATCAACATTGTATTCCATTAGACCACTACATTAACAAAATATTTAAATCTTTATTATTCAGCAAAAAAAGCCTCTCAGTGGTCTGAAAGAATGAACAGCATAAAGCAAATTTTTTTGTTAATTAAAGTTCCCATGTGTGTTTTCTGTAGAAAGAGTAAAATCACCTGATGTGAACCACCACATGGATACAAGTCAGGAACTTATACAGGGGAAAGAGTTGCAAGAGCCCACTCCTTTTTCTCCTCTTAAGCCCTCTCCTTTTTTCTCCAGTGAATATTTTGGAAAACACCATTGCATGCAAGCGCAATCAGCCCTTTTTGGTCTGGATGCGAGAAAGCCATGCTGGAGCTATTCCTTCTAAAGGAACTACCTAGTAGCTGCATGATTTGGCTATTATTTTAGTACAATACAGACAAAAAAGTGGAAATACACTCCCTATACAATTGTAATTACATTCCTAAAAGGTATATCTTTAACAAAAAGTTTCCAGGGTGAGATTCTTAAAAGAAACAAGAAAACTGATTTAGCAGTGCAATCCCTTTCCTCTGTGTGTGCATACTGATAGTATGTAATCACATAGTTCATAATTATTTTTCCTCATGCTGCGCAAGAAAAAGATAGCAAGAAAAAGATAGGGAGTGCATCGGGCATTTGTGTACATGGGGCCATTATGAGTGTTCCCTCCCTCCTTACACACAGGAAAGAATGACAGCGAGTGCCTAAGAGGCTTGCAGGAGGTGAAGGATAGTCTCCCAGGTGAGTAAAATTAAGATTGCCCCAGAGGCTTACCTATGGTCTCCACTACAGAATGCCAACAGGATGTGAAAAGTTCCATTTTTCACAACTGGCTATGCTACATTTATTATATTCTGGGCACAGACTAGTCAGAAACATTTGGGATCGGATTTACAGAGTTTGGAGCATTTCTATCTACCTCAGCTCCATTTTGGAAACGAGTTTTAAAATGCAGTAAACCATTCAATGTTGAAAATCTGAACATTATGTTTGATAAATGAAGCAATAACCAAGTTGATTTTTTAGACTTTAAAAGGCAGTGCCTCAGTTTTTTCACTATCAGAGTAAGATAACACTAAGAATTCCCAAACAGAAGTTCATGATCCTACACTCAGGGCAGATGATGCAAGGTAATGTATTGAAGACTAAATATTAAGAAATACTTCTTAGTGGTGCAGTCAAGAAGCATTATCTTAAAAATTAAGAAGAAATTCAACACTACTATGCAATTGTGTCAATGAAGACTTACATTTTTGTCCTCTGGCACCTATACATTAAGGTAAATACATTTGTCCAGCAACTTGTAAATGTTTCTTTCGTCCCTCCTCCACACATTTAATTCCCTGGGAAAGCTACAGCTGCTATAGAACAGTTTCCCCCACCAATGTACTCACATTTCTAATTTTCTTCTAATGCATACGCAAATACATTTTTAATCCGTATTTATTTTTATTAACCTAGAGCTTCCAATTTTGTCTTATTAGCTGTGAAACATCAATGGCTTGATTTCAAAGATAAACTTTTCATCTCTTTTGCTCTGTGAGTACTTAGAATATAGTATGCAGCCATCCACAGCTGAACTAATGTGCTTTTTAAAATCATACATAATTACAAGTATGCCAACCATGAAGCTTTACTCTAATTGAAGCTATCCTGTTTCAGGATACCCAATTTTTACTATCTGTGTACTTTGCACTTAATCTGGGCTTTAGGTTTTATTCACCTTTATTAGAAAAATGCAACAAAAAAGTAAAAACTAGCCATAGTAGTTATTTCCCCATAATGCAGTTAGTATGGACCAGTATTCTCTACCTCCATTTTTCAGTCTTCCACAAAGGCATATATTAAGTTATTAAAAAAAAAAAGAAGTTTCAAAGATTTCAACTTAAGTAAAATTTTAATTTGAAAGTTTTAAACATTGCTTAAAAAGGAATTCCAAAATTTACAGCCTGTATCCACAGAAACCAGTGTTTAAAATCATGTGCTAGGGCATGCCAAATGCCAAACATATGCACAGTTTTATTTTATCACCCTAAAGAGAAATGTGCTTTAAAATTCAAGATCAGATCAGACTTCACCAACGAGCGAACAGCCCAAAAAAGCTGTTGTTGCATCATTAACAGAGCAGAATGATGGAGTCTAGAAATAAGCTTTTATATAGGTCTATTTTCAGTACACCTTCAGTACAGCAAATAGCTGTCAGCAAGAATGTCTTGCATTTAAAAAAATTCCTTAAAAGTTTTCCTTTTGGACCATTATTCATATATCATGTTACACAATCTTGCATATGCTTTCACTTTTCAATTTGTAAAATAAGTCTACTTTATAGGTGCCGGTAATTTAAATCCCTTGTGATGACAGGAAACATTTATATTAAACAAAATATTCGTTGATATCAATAGGATTATTATTTTTTTTAAATCCAATCTTAAGAAATTAACAACCTGATTTATTTTGTTTCCGTTTGGGGCTGCCAATTGAGGAGACAAATTCATTATGAGCTGCAGGCCCAAGCCCATTACGGTCTCTCCAGTTATCAGATTCACTGCCGCTTCCCAGGTGCTCCCGACTGTTGGACCGTGAGAGAGACATTGATGAACCCTGCAAATAAAAAAAAAAAAAAAATAAAATTTGGGCAAAAAGCAGACGTTTCATTATAATTCAGATGTTTTCTTTGAAGCAGCTCAGTTAAAAACACCCCAATTTTAAGGCTTGCAAACATTCTTTTGGCAGTTGATCAATAGTCAAATAATTGCAAACCAGACAAAACCAGCAGGTGTGCTTAAAACACAGGCAGTTTACAGATTTTAAGCAGAAGTTATTTAAAGACCATACTTCCAAATAAATTGCTCAGTAGTTCCAAGGGGGTTTCCAAAATGTGCCATTGTATCAAATTCCCACAAAAATTCTAGACAAAACAGCCTATCAACTATGTCCCTTCACGGGGAAGAGAACATAACAGAACAACTGCCTGAAGATAAGTGGACCAAGTACACAATATTTCTCAACATCATGGTATATAGTAGAGCAACAAGTCTGCAATGCTTTGTGAATTTGCAGATTTATTTTTTTTTTGTAATAGATTTTCATATTCCTGTAAAGTACTAATTATCAACTCTCATCATTGTAGGTCAGAATGTTCCAAAATATGGCAAAAGCACTCCCTGAAAGCAGTTAACTGAAAGCATAGTTAACTATGGAAGTGTGTGGGGATGTAACCAAAAAAAGATGGACATTATTGGTACTGCACACTTAAATGAACTAAAACTTGTGAAACCAAATGAACAATTTAATTTTATACACATGCATCAAATTCCAATTGAAAACTGTTAACTTGGGAGGCAGGGATTTTTTCTACTGTCCAGGAAAACTGACACCACTGAAGAAAACAAGGCAAAAGCTCCTTGTCATTGGCAAAATTGCGAAGGTGTGAGCTATGGTTAGTATGATTCAACGAAATGAAGAAAGGCAGGAATTGACTTCAAGTATTATAGAAAAGCAAGAAGAGACACAGTCTCTACATTATGCTACATCATAGTTATGGCTAAGAGTTACGAAGTAAAAAAAAGATTTCATCCAATATTTCTGGAAAACTGAAAGCACCGTAAAATACCGCAACGAAGATGAAATATGTTTGGTGAGCTTATTTTACAAATTAACTTCCCAGACATTAGACATTCCCTACTATGTCTGTTCAAAGACTTCAGCACGACTCTCATCAAATGTGCACGCGCATAAAGGAATTGTGGCAGTACTGCCTCTAATACCAACAATGAAGACTGCTAAGTAGAAGAAATACAAGAAATCCAAGTTTTTTAGCCTCCCCAGAAGTTTCCACAATAGCTCATACCAAACAATGGAAACAGGAGTCCTAACACACTATCATTTCACTGGAAAGAGCTAAGCCTGTGGTTTGCACACGGGCAGACTCCAAATGAGTAAGATAAGTGTTCTTGGTTAGAATTACGTGCCTGCTTAGAGACTTTTAGCAGTGGTTTGGCGGAAAACCCCACCCCAGCTCAATCAGTATAGAAGAGTATGTAAAAAGAAAAAAAAAAAAATCAGATTTTGGCTGTAGCTTTTTCTCTCCCCCTAGTTACTACTGCAAGCTCATTATGTCTGTCCAAGCCTATTACATGTGGTTGAATGAACAAAAAGTTCACATGTCAAGTGAGGAACACCACTTCCCCACGGTTGAATATTTCTTTTGCATTAAAAGATAGGTCTATTCTAGAGAAAAGCTGTATGAAGTCCTAGTCCTGAAGAAACATACCATTTACGTTTCATATAAGCAGGGTAGAAATAAAGAAAAAGGTGTGTCTAATGAAGTTGGGAAAGATTACAGCAAGGAAGGACACTACAAAGCAACTTTAGAACACCTTCGGGGAGGGGGGGAAAAGGAACAAGAACTCCCTGCAAGATTCCTTTGGTGGGACTCTGAAGAGACTTGCTGGACCCTATGGCTGCCTTCTTGCCTTCTGCCTAGGAAATTTCTGGGCCCAGCAAATAATGCAAATAGAGCAAGCTCTTCCAGTCCTGCATCTTTGTCAACAGAACATAAGATGAGCTGCAGCCATTTCGCATTCTAACATTCTGCTCCACCATGCAGTGATTCATGTTATATAGTTTCTGTTATGTACACGTTGTTTTAATTAGGTTACAAAATTTCTACCACTTGTCTACAACTATTGAGACATTTGGTCCCATAAGTTGTTGTAAGTTTCTTTAAACAAATATACTTTCAGGAGCAGACTTCTATAAAGCTAGAAGATTTATAAAAAATTTATAAAGCAGATATAATTTTGTGTGTTGGCTCAATGTATTCCATATGCCTTAATATTTATGTAACCTTTTTCACAATAAAACCCTAAGAACCCAATAGAACCCTAAGAGGAAAGCTAAAAATCTTACCTGCAAGACTTCTTTTTGCGAAACCTATAGACATTTCTCAAGAGAAACAACTGTATCATCATTCACTAGAAATAAAGTTTCCATCATATTTTTATTATACCTCGTATGTAGTTGTCATAGATGGCTTGTACGATACATGATTCGCTCTTCTTAGTTCCTTGATAGTTTCTGCAGGCATGGATTTAGAGAACCCCAAACCACTCCACGTATTTGTTGGAGTTCTCACTTCTGTTACAACTGGCTTCTTTAACATAGCTGAAAAAATACAGACAAATTAGTAAATCTTAACCTTGTTATGGTTACTGAGATGATAACCCCGAAGCCACGTACGCTAATAGACTTCAACCCACAAATAGTAAGTTCTGAACACCTCCACTTGCTACACAGCCTGAATCCTACCCTTTAAGGCAATTTACTCTGCCAGAAGATAGTTAAACCCCACAGGGCTGCAATGAAGCCAAAAGAATCATATCTGTTTCAAAAAGAAGGGGTTCTGGTTTTCTTTCGGTGTGGGGGTATTTGGTTTAACAGGGTCAGAGATATGAATCAATTTTGTAACTTAAATTATCCCTGAAGTAAGGTGCAACTTTGCCAATGTGACAAACAACTTAAAGTTTAATTTGCATCCAAATAACCATCAAGTATTACTGCTGTGAGGTCCCTGAAAACAATATGGATCATTTGCATATGGATATACTCAGAAAATATCCTGTCCACAAGTTGTACTCTATTTTATACTATGTTGGTACTAAGAAATTTATGGAACATGAAAACTAATAAAGAAGTGTTTCACTATCAGCTTACAGAACTGAAACTTCAGAAAATTCTTTCAGCCATGTACTAGCAAACTTTCCAGAAGTCACTGTTTATCCACATACCTTTGGTTGCTAGTAGCTTCTTCTGTTCATAGTCAAACGCCTAAAAATCAAACATGCAGAAGATAGATTAATTGCCATTCTAACTAAATGTCATTCCAGTACTCAGCTCTTTGTCAAAACAAAGGGTTTGAAAGTGGCCAGTGAATACATCCAGAAGAAACCTCAAATACTGCACAATAATTTTACAGTAGTCCAGTTAGAGCCTTAGTTACTTAAAGCATCCACTCAAATATAGATAACAGTTTTTAAATCACCATCCATTTGAATGAGGCTGCAGCAGTATTGGCAAACTGTTTAGACAGAATTTTTCTTTAATTTTTTTTTTTAAGATGTTTTTTCAAGCATAGTTTCTCTTTCTTAATTATCTCTTCTCAGCATTTAAAACATTCTTTAACAGTACAAAAAAGATAATATAATCTTTGACAACAAATCTAGGCACCACAGTTATTTTCAGTAATCTTCTTTCAAGTTTAGTTCTTCTCCATGCCCTCATCTTCTGAAAGGAAAAGAACCTAAGTTTTCAGAGTTAAAAACCCCCTTGTATTTGCACTACCTATAACAATGGAAGATTTGAACTTTAAATGCCACTGGTTAAATAAGTCAGCCTTCTTTGAATTACAGATTACCAAGCCTAAACATACACATAAAACTACAAACACACAGTATTTAGCCTGAAACATGAAATGCACTACTTGAAACAACTAGATAAGGAAAAGGGGTGCAAAACACTAACCTTAATCTTGTTCCACTACACCATGCAGTCTAGTTCTGTCCACACTGATAGATCTATACTGAGAACTAACTGTTACTGGTGCTTAACAGTCAAACAGTTGTCTCTCTTTGGGGAGATTTGTAAGAACATGGAAGTAGTTTATTGTATAGTAGTAGGCTGTCGTTAACAAGTAGGAACAGTACAAGAGAAAAAAAAAGTACATGTACAGATCCATATTTGTAAAGCAAACCCAGAGTAGTTACTCCAGTAAATCCCCCTGTATATGAAACTGAAGCTATAGAAAAAAATTGTGTTGACACTGCTTATGAAAAGTTGTAAAATGTCTTTTGTACGTATAATTCTCTCTTCTCAAGGAATAAGATGATTTTTTTTTGTTTTGTTTGTTTGTTTGTTTTTTTCCACACAGATGATGCTTGTGGAGACTAATACAGCCATGCAATTTATTCTGTACTTAAGTTTTTCTTATTCAACAGAAGCAGAAGGGCTTTTTTGTCTTCAAGACTTTTAGTTGACAAACCATTCTTTAGCTGAAAGAGTTGATAACTTTGCTGGGAAATGCTTTCACTGAAATGGTAATGGCAAGTCAGTATGCTGGTCAAAAGTCACCTTTGCATTACCTGGCAATTTCACTTTGTAATTATCAAATTTTGCACTAGATTTGGGGTTTATTCAGGGAAACATACCTGCATATTTACATATGACGGCTGTGGAGCTAGACGTGCTCTTTCAGAGTTCTGCTGCGCAGCTGCTGCTCGCTCTGCAGCCCGTTCACTTCCAGGAGCCTTTTTATCAGCCATGGGGCTTTCAGAAGCACTTAACTCTGCATCCGAGAGCAGCCTCTCTGCGGTACTGCAGGAGCAAAGTCAGGATTAACTCCAGCCTTCTTTTTCACAGGCAGTGAACATTCAATGCAATTTTGATAACTGAGCTTTATCCTGAGAAGTTTGGCAGCAAAATTCAAGAAATGCCAGTACACAAACATCTCAGCATTTCAAGCAGTATTTCCAAAGCCTCAGCTTTTCTTTACCTGTTTCTCTGTCAGGGAAACCAAGCGTGTATTGCTGCTTCCTGTATTACCAAGTATGAGGCCTCGTTTATAGATGCCGATTTGAGCTGTCTGGTATCCGGCATCATCACATGCAGCCCCTACACAGTGTGACTTCATACTGCTTAACCTTGCTCAGGCCAGCAGTTCCGACAGACTGACAGCAGCAGGATAAAGAGAGATGCATGACGGGAAGTAACAGAGTTAACGTGGGTTCTACTTGATTTTAAAGCTTCAATAATTGTAGTCCTACATGCCAAAGCGCATCTTAATGAAATCTTTTCTTTCTAGAAATCAGCCACATTTTACGCCTACTCTAGAAGAGTATTACCTCTTGCTTCAAAGCAAAGTGACTGTGTTTTAGATGCTGTAGACTACCCCAGAAAAATGCCCTAAGGAAACCGTGAGCACTATACCCTCAACAAAAAGAACAAGACATATAAACAATTGAGTCTAGTTAGCAGGAATCCTTGGATTTCTAAACTATGAGAGCAGAATTAGTGAAATACATACTATGGCTTTAACAGTGTAAACCAATTAGGTAAGAGAAAACACACATCTCAAAAGGGTGATGATAAACAGTTCCCAAAAGGAATAGTGAAAACACTACTTAAAGTAGATCGGACCAAACATTGCATTAAGCACAAAGCCTGTGTTGCCAAGACACATTATGACTCAAAAGAGCCTGTCCCACTGCTGGCTCTTTAAAAAAAAAACAACCAAACAAAAAATCATTGAGACAAATGTTTGAGAACATGCTGTTATGCCCTGAATAGCATTTTTTCTAAGAAAACAGCCTCAAGTACACACAAAAGGAAGAAGGCTGTCAGTTAGGAATTGTTCTCAAAGCAGTCAAGAAAAAAAAAAAAAAAGGAAGTGCAAAAATATATCTTTTAGAAATAGGTAATGAAATTGTGGGAGAGGAAAGGCATTTTTTTTTCCCCAAATCAAAGAAAAATACTGAGGATGTACAAAAAGCAAAGTTTGCAATTATTAGACAAAATGAGGGGTCTATTAACACCTAATGTGATTAAAAAAAAAAAATCAAGCGCAGTTTAAATCAGCATTTTGAGTATACTATGACTGAACCACCCCTTCTACCTACAAAAACATGTTAAGTATTCTTGCATGTTGCAAGTTCCATTAATCTGTATTAGCACATTTAACTTACTGTAAATGAGAGTTCTTGGTGCCTTGCAGTAATTCAACCGTTTGCCTCTTAGCACAGGACTGTTTGGAAGAGCTCATCATCTGCTTCAGATCACTAGTATTTGCTGAGTGAGATGGACTTCTTGGCATACCCACTTCTACAAAAGCATCATTGCAACCTACAAGACCAATACAATAGTTAAACAAAGTCCCTCTTATGTTCCAGTGAACTTACTGAAGGAATGACAGCTATAGAACAAACCCTGCTCTTCCTCTTTACAGAATTATTCTAGTCTTCAGGGATAATAACTTGGTCAAGTTTAAGAAGTCAGAAAATAAGTTCAAATGCACAAAAAAGGTGTTAGTGTTCCCATATATAGTAGATACGCTAAGTATTTCCTTTTTTTAAACATTATTTTGAGTAATACTAAATCTGAAGACTGACAGTCAGAAATGACTAAGAATTGTAAAAGAATTTGATTTTCTACTTAGTTTTAATGAACCTTGCAGGTGCTCAGATAACTTTTGCTGGAATAAAAGGTCCTCACTTAATGTTCAAATATCTTTAAATATTTGTAGAAACACATTCTATCACCTTAATTGGGCAACGTACCTTTTATTTAAATCAGCATTTCAAATGACCACAACTTTTAATAAAAGAACATCTCCTTGTTGATCAGTATTTGCAAGGGAAACAAGGCCTTTACACATATTTGCTCAAAGCTGAAGCGGAACTGGCTTTCCCTCCCCCCAAGAATGATGGGAACAGTTCATTAGATCCTTTAGCTCCTAAAAGGCAGCATAACTGACACGTTGTTATAAAACATGTAAATAAATTGTTTGCCAGTGTCATCTAGGTTTGATTTACACATAATTTTCTGCAATAACCTTCTCAAAAGCATTAATTCTTTCATTAAAAAGCAAAAATACAACACAGTGTAAACCAGCAGAGGCTTTTTTAAGCAATGAAATTGAGCTGCTGTAAGAGATACTAAAATTTTCATAGGTTACTTCCCTCTGCTCTTAGGGAATAAAAATCAAACATTACAAGCGCATTTATGTTGACTTAAGGTGTTTCTATCAACAGTACAGCTCAGATACTACAACTTCTATTAACTTTCTTTGACAACAAATCTGGGAGATCCAGCGATATTTTCCTTCAACATGGCTGCAAAACCAATGCACAGGCAATATATTTACATTTTTGTTTCATGAACTGTACATAGACTATACAAATACTACCAGACAAAAGAATAAAACGTCAAAATTTTACCTTCTGCACTATTTGACTTGGCAGCTACTTGTTCTGAGGCCCCATGAGCACTTGTTTGTCTTACCGGATCACTGTGGTTTGTGCTCAACACATTTTCTCCTAGCGATGTGGCAGACAGTGCAGCATACTTGATGTTTGAGGTCTGAAACGATTGTCAAAAAGCACTAAAGTGATTGTTACGCTTAAGGAAATATTGAAAGAATTTCCCTTTTCTATCTGCACAGGAGGACAAGAAATTAATTCCTGATATAGGAGAACAATATGCTTGAATGTTCCATTTTTCAGTCTTTAAGTCATATTTTGAAAACACCACTGTTCTATTTCTAAAGTTAGCAGCTTTAAGAATCTACTAACATAGCTAGTTTTCCCTCTCAGCTCTTCTTAGTAGAGGTTTATTACAAACCGATCTGGCTCTCCAGAGATATCATTGCTTACCTTTACATGACCATTTAAAGAAGGTGAGCCTTTTTTACTCTCTGATTGCATGCCATTGACGTGGACTTCAACAGGAGTCAAGCCTGGTGGTGGAGACGGAGTGTTCTGACTATAACTAGGTACTCCAGACAACAGAATACTAGTTAAAGTTGCTTGGGCAGTAGATGGTATCATTAGGTGTGGAATAGCAGAAAAACCTGTAACAGAATTCGGCCATGTTTTGCTAAGTTTCTCGTTTAACTTTCTCAAGTACTACAGTACTTTTATATAAATCTCTGTGTGGCTCTGATACATCACTATACAAGTTTCCATTAGAATTGCATGCCAAAAATGTACTGCTTTATCTAACCATTACTCTGTAGGTTAACATAGTTTCTTATAGAAAACAGATCAAAATATTGCATGTGACAGCAATGTCTTAAGTTTATACTAAATTATAACTTTAAATTCGGATAATTACTAATCTGTGTTAAGATAAACTTAAGAATTATTAAGGTTCTAAATAGTGAATGATTCTGGACTTTTCAATTGTCATTCTAACATCTTACTGTTGGACAATTCATTTAATTTACATTTAACTTCTACCAACCTGTGGCATTCGTGTTAGCAAGGGATGTTGCCCATAACGCGGGACTAGGTGTGCCTGAACTTGGACTCTGTAAAGGACTCACAGAGCTATTCAGGGCATTCAGCAGAGAGTTTGGAGCAGTTGAGGTGTTGACTGACAGGGCTGTTGGACCTAAAAGGCCTGCAAAAAAATTATACAAGTGAATATTTAGTTAAGACTTATGGAAAAACGTTTTTACAAAAGCACCTGTTAAACAAAAACCCACTAAATTGCACCAACATGTATTCTACAAACAAATAACCTGCTGTTAATTTTGTGGAGAGAACACAAAGAACAAGCATTCTTAAACAAGGAATCATATATCCAAGAGGAATCGTAGCATCTCATATGTCCTTCTATTGGACTCTAACTATTGTCAGAACAAAAGAGTCTGCACTGGCTGCTTCTCAGCCCCACCATCCCTTTGTATCCCCTTCATTGATTCCGTCAGTTTGTTTCAAAGAAGCATCACTTAGAGAACAAGAAAGCAACTGCGCTTCACCACCTCACTTTCATTTCAGACAATAACATTTTTCTCAGAAGCTCGTATGAGCGAACCACTATTCCCATAGTAAGGACTATTCAATTCCTTTTCGCACCTTCAATACCGACTGCAAATCATCCCCCAAATGTATTCCTTATTCCCAAAGCATTCCCTGAAACCAGCTCTTCATGTAAGAGCCTTCACAAGGCAGTTCATCGCTATACTCTATAGAGGTAAGAACACAACCCCAAAGCACAGGCATAACAAGAAATGCAACAAAAGCAGCATTAAAAACCACAGGCAAATAGCACAAACACTTGCCCCCGTACAACCCCCAAGAAAGCATCTGACATGGAACTATGCAGCACTCCTGGATGGCAGGTCGCAAGGGAGTATGGTTACACAAGAACTCTGAATTTCAAGAACCAGTGTCATGATTTGTCCCTAAATTCTTCTGGGACTACTTGGCTTTCTACGCATTTCTGATAATAGGGTATTTGCAGAGCCTGAAATTAAAATGGTAATTCCAGTCTGGACTATGCACCACTTCTATACAATTACACTGACAGAAGTCTTACATGTTTGTGTCCTAAATTTCATACTGATAAGTAAGGTCTAAACCAGTAGCACATGCATCCCTCAATTAGTGAGATACAGCTGGAACTGAATGTGGTGTTAGCTATATTAACTTTCTGGGTACCGTTGATGGTACCCAAATTCAGGACAGCCCAAGACATCACAATATCACCAAAGAAGTTTAGTTTGAAAGAGATTCTTCTGAAAGTTGTAAAAGCAATGTCTTCCTTCACCTGTATTTCCCTCCTTTTCACTTTTGGCTGAGTGGTTTGTGAGCTTCCGGAGGATTTTGTACAGAGATGAGTCACTCAGCTGATTACGAAAGCCTTGGAGGAAGTTTTACAAAAACAAGCCCTTGAAAGGCCAGATACTTTTGGAATTCTCTAATGCTTTAACACAATTCCTTATGCAAAACACACATCTGGTCCTTTTTTCTAGAACAAGTGAATTACATTTCAAACAAATACACATCTATTAAAAAAAAAAAGATATACATAGAACAGAATGCATACCAAGCCCGGTGAGTCCTAGTCCTGCTGAGGACAAGATATCCAAACCAGGACAAGACAGACCAACGGGGCATGAGACAGTAGAGGGATTTGATGCTATGGTAACTCCACTACTTTCAAGTCCCAAGAGACATTTCCGTGCCTCATACATATTTAAGGCATTTCGTTCAACACTTTTTACAATGACAGACTGCAGGGAAAGAAAACACAAAACAACAAAAAAGGAAAACAAGTGAGTAATACAACTATGTAACACGGATCTGCAACACACACAACTCTTCTTAATACTCCCTCATGGCTATCATTAAAATAGCCATGTGAGACAGCACGAGATATTGTCCATTAGCAACTACTCAAATTCAGTGGTCTTTACTGTAAGTTTAGGGATTCTCTATGCACTTGACAATGAGAATGATGAAAAGTCCTTTCTGTCTAAGAAAAACAATGATTATTGTACCTTAGTGCTATTTGGTATATCAAATCTTAAGTGCCCCAAGATCTAGCAAAGTGAACCAATAATTAAAATCTTATCTTCTCTTTTTTTCAGATGTCTAGGCCTTGAAGTGGACAAAGAAGTTGTTCATATGAAATTCAGCTAATAAATTTATAGCTGTCTGAGAATAAAGGAACAAATGCCTGGAAAATTAAATGACAGAAACCATTATTTGTTTCTTGTACATTCTCTCCACGATGTTTCTTTGCACTGATTTTATATACCCTTACACAGAGAAGCTTACTTACTGACACAATGGATTGGTCATTTAATATTTTGAAATTTTTGTCTGTTATGGCATTCTATACAACAATGCAGATAACTGTGACAGTGTCCTAACCATACTCGCCTGAATACTTTACAACTAATGTCTCCCATGAGAGGTATTTTGTAATTCTGTTTCTTGTGGTTCTTTTCAACATCTTGTTTAGAACAGACTTTTCTCATAGTCATATTATTTGGGGTTTTTTTTGTTTTCTTAATTCTGATTGCTAAAGAACACTGCAGTTATGTGGGGGAGCTGCAATTTAAGATTAATTTCTTTAAAAACAAATCAAGAGTAGTTCTAAGTAAGATATAATTTATCTCCTCATAGTTGATTTCTTTTATCAGTACCTTTCCATACAAAAGCTAATCTCTGTATTGTCAAATATTTAATGAAAAAGTAAAAGTACCATAGAGGAGAGCTGTTGTAACATTTAAATTGATATTTCAAGCAGAAAATATATACGCTTTTTACAAGTTTATGATCCATTAAGTTAGGGAGGAGGAGACACGTCAGCTCGTCAGTTCTGAAAAGTTGTCATGAAAGCCTGAAAAGAATATATTAGCTTTTCACCAACCTTGCTTGGCTGCTTTGGCTTTGGCTTAATGCTTATGAAGACATCTAACTGCTCCATTAGCTGTGTTATAAACTGTGGTTCTACTTCAATTTCTTCCTTCATATCAAACATGAGCACAAGAGGAAGGCACCCCTGAAAAGACAAGACGCAAAAATTTGTAAGACTTATAGCCTACCCTTTTCCCATGAAAATGTTAGCAATAAGCTGAAATATAGAGATTGTAACGCATATACATCATGATACAGTAAAGTTAAAAGACATACAGTAAAGTTAAAAGAAATTTTAAGTAAGGTTATTTCATTGTATTCAATAATACAAGTATATCTTTCTGCCCTGGTATTCTAAACAAACAGTTTGGTGGTATAAGGGTGAAATTTGTTGAATATTTGATGTTCCGATCAGCACATATGCACCCCGCATTACCTATTTATACACACTTAGATGTGTCCAGAGATTCAAATTCAGTAGCCACTATTACCTACTAAATCAGAACAAAATATTGTCAGGAATTGATAGCAGGGCTCTCTCATACTCAAACAGAAAAAAAGGAAAAATAGTTCTGAAAAAGTTTCTCTGTAAATCACCATTGCCTAAGTCTTAACTTTTACCTTTCTCTTCCCCTCTCCTAGATCAGCTAGATAAGTATTTCTCAGTGATATAGATGACATCTCAAACACTTGAAATACTAAAACTTTAGGTAAAAAAAAAAAAGCACCCCTAAAAAAAGACCAACCCCCAAAAAGTAAGAAAATCCTCAATAGTCACAGGATATCTTGTTAGATTTCTACTTCTTGTAAAATAGCAAAAATAGAGGGTACAAAGTCAGCGAAAACCAAACCTTACTTTTTGTGAATTTAGATTCACGATAAAGTAAACATAGTATCACATGCATCAGGAAAAAAGCCACAATAAGATACAGCCAAGAAAGTGGTCTTATTTAATCAGTTTCCTGCTTTTGCTTCAGAATGAAAAGCAGCAAATTTGTATATTTATTCTTCAAATCACTAGTTCACAGTATCGTTTTATATTTAAATAGCACTTCTCAACAGTACCGCCTATAGCTACACAGTACTTCCCGAACTTAAAGTAATTTTAACCTAAGGAAAATTAAAGCAAGGCATCTTAACTATTTTGACTTGGGAAAGACGGACAAACACAGCTTAACTTCACGAAGTGAACTTGCCTGAAAAGAACAATTATGAATAAAGTCTATTTAAAAAACACTGAAATCAAGAATCAAGGATTTGATGCTAACGGAACTGCTGAGAGCATTCCACACTTGGATGTTCCAGATGCTTTTGCAAAAAAGTTAGAGAAAGTAGTATCAGAAGGTCTCACTGAAAGCCTGCTGAATAAAAGTGCAACTAAAGGTTAATAAGAAAAACAAACTTCAAAGTTGAAATGTCAGGTTTTATAAGCATAAGCATATTAAAAGGTTTGGGTTTTACACTACTGTTTTGTTACCGTTTAGAGCACCTACATGTTGATGATGAGAGGAACAGAACCAAATAATGTTCTTTGACAGGGAGTGAACAAAACTAATTTGTCAATGTCTTCTGTAATTAAATACAGTACAGTCCTCATTATTATACACAAAACTAATAAAAAGTAAGTCTCAGTATTTTTTAGTGATGATAAAAATACAGATGAAACCAAAGGGTTTGGAATAAGGAGTAGACATAGAAAAAGAACATTTTAAACAAGATTCCAAACCCCTCTTGCTTAGATAAGTATTTAATTTTAAATCACTAGGTATTCTTCCTTTTACAATTTGCCCCCATCACTACTATGAGTATTGTCTTAACCACCACGCTGAATATATTCCTGCAAGCAATATGCTGATGATTAGAAATTGAGACTTGCAATGCTTGCCAGAGATAAGTGCAATTTCTGCATCACAGAATTCATAGCCTTCTCAATGAAATTAATTACTAGTTGATATTAAAGTTTCCATTTAAACATACTGCCAAGATATAAGATTGCACCAACACATTACATATCTCCTACTGTAATGTATCTAGGCACTCCATTGTATTTTCTGTTGATATTGTAAACCCTGCCTCAAATTTAGTCTCTGATGAGAATTATAGATCACAACAATTCAGTAGCTCAGAAAAAAACATCACGGTATTTCTTTTCTTGGTATCGATGTTCAGATGCTTCTAGACAGTTATTCCTAGGAGCTCTGCAGAGATCAAATCACTATTTTTAAATCACCTCTCCAATTCCATAGGACACTTGTGCTGCCTAGCTGCGCAACAGCATCAGCTGTTATTCTGACTGAATGAGAGGAGCTGGCAGGAGGCAGTAACACCGGTGACCGCGGCGTGAAGGTTAGCACGCAGTTGCACCTTGCAGGAAATCACGCCACAACACACAAGTCTCATCCTACTGCACAATGACCGAGAACAAAACAAGTCAAGTGAAATTTACTTCAAAAGGAGCTGAGAATGACTGCAGCTATCTATCTATATGTAGGTATCGGCATGGCTGGCATGTTTAAGGTTATTTATCCAAAGTTGAAAAATACTAATTTTATTAAGTTAGGAATCAGAGGTAAGTTTTTACCTGGTTACTTACGTCTTCGCTCAGCTTTTCAAATTTTTACTGTTTAAAAAGATATATTCCTCCTTTACCAAATTCACTTTTATTTGTTTTGTTTTATCTATAAAACTAGAAAGAACAGTTTCAGGCTATGTAACACCTGAGAGTTGAAACAGACCAAGTCTCCTGGTCAGTACAGTTCTTAAAGGGCGATACAGCGGATGTGATGGGGGACACTAAGTTGTACCAATATGTTCGGAATTAAATCAAACTTCAATGTTTCAAGAAACAGCCCTCACATAATTCTAAGTTTTGAGAGTAAAAGTGTACTCCGATGTTCATATGACAGCTTGTTTGCATCTCGTTCTAATTCATGAACCTCCAGAAAAGTACTACTTAAACCTCACCAAGGAAATACATAGAATAAAGCTGTTTCTTAGTATTTACAGACAATAATATCCTAGAACATAATAATCATTAATATAACTGTATGAACAGAAATGCACCATGTTTTTGTTTCCCACTATACAGCAAGGCACAGTGCAATGTAAGAGAGATGCGGACTTCTGGAATTTAATGGTATCATGGCTGATCCTGCTATCAGCTTTGAATTGGATTTGAGTCCAATCTTCCCATGTGTTGTTTGTAAATATCCATATATATAAAAATATGTGTACAAACATTGTTACTACAACAATGCCTAAAGGCTCCTGTGAAGCCTAAAGACAAATATAACAAAAATGTGTACAAATAATAACAACGTTCATCACCAGAGCTATTTTTAAGAAAAGCCTCATAGTACTAAAAGAATGTAAGACGGCAAAATGAATAATTATTTCCCATGGTTCCCCAATTTCTTTGAAAACTCACCTACATAAGAACTAAGAAATTCCCACCACTTGCCCCCAGAAGAAACTTACTTACTGGACAACATGGAAAAGGCAGGTTAGCAAAACAAAACAACCACCACTCAACAATAAACCCCTCCATCTGCCTTCTAATCAGAAGCAAATTGTTATTGTAAATTTAAATTGCTTATGTTGCATTTATATTACCAAGGTCATTTTTCAAATCATGTTACTAGAGATTACAAATATTTTAAATAACTACAAACACTCACAAAACACTGACAAAAATAGAGCACTTAACTGAATCAGCTTTTTGCAATGAGTAGTAATCCTTCCTCTCTAGGACTAACTTACATTTGACCCATTAATACATACAGAATAAGCATATTTTCTGTAATCTGGCTTTTTTTTTTTTTTTCCAAGTGAGTTTCACTGAAAGTATTTACCATGAGATATTGCCTGGCAAGACAGACAGACTCAATTGTGCCCTGGAGGTAGACAGTGGATTTCTTCTGTGGGTTACTAGGGTCAGGGAAGTGGATCTGAGCACCAGTCCTCTGCATGATATGTTTGATGTTACTGCCATTTCGACCCATCATAAAGAGATGATGCTGTGCTGCAATGTCTAGTTGTGTGCTCACAGGGATTGCAGAGGCCAGGCTCCCAGCTAGGTGTTCTAGAAGCATGGCTGTTCCTTCCTGCGAGGGAAATGCAAGAAATGGGTGAAACAGTGCCCACAGGCATAAAAAATGACATTTCAGACCGTTTCCTTACTTGTCACACATTTCACATTCAAGATGTTTTGTTTAAAAACCTGACTGATTTCTCAAAGGTAACAGATGGACTAAACTCTACCTACTATTCCCATTTTATGACCAAATGCAGTGTTTAATTGCTGTTGTAAAAGGCAGTAAGATGATGACGAATGGTTTGGTCCCAGTAAACGTTCTGTGCCCACACACAGCAATAAGAAAGTCAACAGATATTTATTTGGGTAGGTACACCTGCAAAATTTGTCTTTCAGTTTTGGCCTAAGATATTCTTACTGGCTTGAGATATACACATCTGACACCGTATCAATCTGTCTCACTGCCACTTGTTAACAAGGAAACATTTTTATTTTATTAAGATAAATAGGCCCATGGCACTTCCTTTACTTGACTGTCAAATCCACATCTCTCAGTCTGGGTTTCACAAGACCAGTTTTATTGACTGTAAGGGCAACTTTCAAGGTTATATATTTGACTGCACACTGAGAAGATCAAAGCATGAAGAATTCATGTTGGTGGTGTGTGTTTTGTGGGGTATTTTTTGTTTGTTTGGGCTTTTTTGGTGAGGAAGGTGAGGGGAGATGGTGGGGAGGGGTTAATTAAAAGATGGATAAGATTAACATATACTCTAGAATTGCTGGAAACCCAAACAGGTGAGCAAGAGATGAAAAACAGATTTAAAGCTTAGCACAAACAATGCTAAATACTAAACTTATTACTATTTTCTACACATTTTACACCTCGCCTATAAAAGTTTTTTTTTTAAAAAAACAAACCCTTAAGCTTCAAAAGTGATTATACAATAATGACATGTACTGATGAGGCAGGATATAACATTAATATAGTTCTTTAGTATCTAAATTATGAATATATTTGTGACATGCAGAAACCGACTTAAGACGTATTACCTTCACAGCACTAGTGTTATTTTGTGACCCTCTGACAATGACTGTAGCACCATACATTCGAGAGCGTTGTTTAAAGGAAACTGAAATATTATACGTCTGGCATATATGCTGAATTGTGGGAGAATTAGGATCTGGGATTGGTTGGAGAATTCCAGCAATAGGCAATTCAAACATCAGTACCAATGGAAGCAGCTCCTACAACAACATTGAAGAGCAAATATCAAAAACCATAATCATACTCACTAAAACTACAACAATTTTATTACTGAATCATAATGTATTGGTCAGTGACGATTAAACTGAAATAATACAGCCTCTGCCCGGCATTCATTGATAAAAACATTATCATATCTTTAGTTGGAAGAATGCATCAATTTTTTCCAAAAACACGAGAGTGTTTTGTTTTGCTTAGGCTTTTTTGTTTGTTTCCTCTCCCCCCCAAAAATAGCAGGATCTTTTGCAACTACGTAGCAACAATAAAGCCAGGTAATTTCCCAAACTTATCCATGCAGACCTACGAACTGGTCAGTATTTGTAAAACTTCCTAGAGAAGTCCTTTTTCTGTCATGGATTAATTGGAGCTCTGAAGTTGGCCACAAAACTACGTAAATGTCAGCTTCTTTCATGACCGTCAAGACCAAGGTTGCATAAGTGACATAACCTGACTACAACAATTACAAAAAAGTTTTCATAATTTATTAGATTTATAATTATTCATGCCAGAATACACCTACAAATCAAAACTAGAAGGTAAAAGTAGAAAAGTGCTACAAGCAGCGCTGAATTCCACCAACTTATTTGCACAAATCATACATGAAAAAGGTTAAAATTAAAAAGGCAGCAAATTGCTTTTCCTAAGTCAGAGATTCACACAGGATGCCCGAGCTTCTACAGGCCTTCTGTGGAGAGTAAGTGAAGATGTAATTTCAAACACAGTATGGGATACTTTACATCTTGCTTACACTGTAGATTTCCTATTCAAGATCCACCTTGGACTAGTTGAAAATTTGGCTGGAACACGAATCACTGTTTTTATAATACCCTTTGCATTTTACTCATGTGGATACTCACATTTGTTCCTGTATTTCTGCTGTCGTAAGACAGAGCTAGACAACCCTAGGGTTCTCAAAACTATTTTTTTTTTTCTTTCATGTATTTCCAAGGGAAAACTATACTGAAATAGACTATTACCCGAATTCTAACTCTTGCGGACTCCACTCCAGCTGGCTGTCCTGCAATAGACACCTGGAAGAGCAAGAATATAGAAAACATAACATCACGTTTTCAACTTAGGCATTGAAAAAGTTATTCAGATACCTGTGTTGATTTTTTAAAAAAAAATATTTTAAAAGGGAACACTTATTTCACACCTGGTGACACCCTAAGTGTTCTCTAAAAAGTAGCTGAAAACTGAAACCAGTTTACAAAAAATGATGCATGAATATTATAGCATCTTAGGTTACATAGGCTTAAGCACCTTGAAAAAAATTGATACATCGAACAATACAGTTGTTTGGATCAAATACTGGAATTACTACTGTATACGTGTGCTCAGTGGCAATACTCAACAACAGTAGGTTTTCTTGAACGCTTTGAAATTATGGTATTTTGCTCAGCAGCCACTAGGATGCACAAGAGGGAATTCCAAATACAATGATGAAAGACTTGAAAGTAAGCATTCCAGTAATATTAGCATTACAAAAGATGTACAGTTCAGGCTCAATGACTTATTCTAACAAAATCAAACTCTTACAACAGGACATTAATTTTTGCTTGCTATCCACCAAGTTTAGTTTTCAACTAAGTTACACCATAAGCCAAAAGCACAAGTTACTCAATATGCTAAATAGGTCAGGTGTTGAACAGGAAAAAAAAGAATTTACAAAAGCAGTGCTTTTCATACTGCTTCTCTGCCATTCACATTAAGTTGCTGACTTCTGTATGCTCAAAATAATTTTAGTTTAAAAAAATTAAAGTGACTCATGAGCCATCACAAATTGTTTCCATCTGGTTTTAAAAATTTGCTCACTTAGGAAGTCCTATGCTTTCCACAGAGTGTAAATACCAAAAAATCTATTTCCCTGAACATGAGCTCACCACCCCCCAAAAAAAAACAAAAGATGAAAGAAGTTTAGAAATGTTTTATACTCTCAGGAATTACAGTATAAATGAGTTAAATATTAAACAATACTTACTTGATTGCTTTTCTCTGCTTGATTATTCCTATTTGAGTCTGGAAAATGGATATGGCATCCTGTTTCCTCCATCACCTTTTTAATATTATTGCCACCTTTACCTATCACATGAGAATGTTCTGTATGTGAAACATCCATCTTCAAGGTTACCCGATTGCTCTGGAAGTCAAGCACCCGTGATTAGGTTTGTTCACACCAGAACTTGAGTATTTTAGAGGAATGTAACTTCAAGAATCATATTCAAAATTGTATTTCCATGGTATTTTGGCCATAACTTAACTGGCATAACTTCTAGTCAAGTAAGATGTTTTTAATATGGATCATAGTCAGATGCTAAACCATTCACATCTTCTTTCCAATTAGGAAATAACACGGGAGTAATTACCCCAAAGATACATTTTCAAAAGAACATCTAAGGATTTTAATACACACCTTAGCTTTTATCAATTGTCACTGAGGCATCCTATTGCAATCCATTCTAACTTATTTCTGTGTTCTTTCAATTGTAGTCACACACCCCTGCCTGATCTGAAAGAATCATATGATGAAGACTTTGGCAAAACAAAGCCACAGGACCCAAAAATAACGGGATTTTTTCCTCCTTTAACAAACATACCAAATTTTTCTGGTACAACAATTTTTAAAAAACACAAACGCTACCGGCACCTGTTCTTAAAAACTATGTTGCTAACAGCCCCTAATAATGTTGTTAATGGTTGTTCAAAAAAAGGCGCTTATCTCTGGAGTGCTCCTTTTGGCAATTTGTTTAGAGAATCAAAAAGCTGGCATACACCTGTGTAGAAGCCATACACACTGCCCCAAAAGACTTGGTATTGCATGAAAAGAACATCTGATAAACATACGAGACTCCAGCCAAAACCTAGATGTTTTAGAAATTCTGGTTCTAATGTTTCAGAGTATACGAATGCAGTAACAGTTAAAAATAGAACTGCTTAAATGCTCCTAAAATTGAATTTCAAGCAGAAACAAAATTTTAGGTTCACTGAAGTGGCTGCATAATCTACTGCTTGCAGTGAAGCTGTATTTCAGGTTTTAAAGTAAAGAAAACCCCAATCCAATGAACAAACCGTGTATGCTTTTAGCCATATGCATGGAAATATTATTTCTATATAGTCCAGATCTGTAAAAAGTGCTTTAAGCAAGTATTTTCTTGTAGCATGTTTAAATATTTGTGTATACACCAAATATCAACATCCAGAAGGAATACATTGGAGACTTTGCTTCAGACCATCCATAAATACCTTCTGTTTAAATAAGCCCATTTAAAGAGATCAATGTTCCACAAGATTAGAGGTTAAAGTGTCATTCTAAATAAGTTCTTTCTTACTTTTGTGTCCAAGACAGACATGATTTTCTCTTTCGCTTCCTTAACATTTTCCTTTTTTCCAGAGACTTTAATATGGGGATCTATAAAAGAAATAGAGTTGTGAGAAAAATACAGTAAAACATCTATCAAAAATTTCCCCACTGCTTAAATAAATTTGAATTCATTGTTTATAGTTCAGCGATAAATTGCACCACCAACCTTTGGGATTCAGCTAAAAAACGAATGTATTGTTCCATCTCTTCAGCCCCATGATTAGGATTACCAGATGAGGTTATCAAACATGATAACCAACTTAAAATAAACAGAAACCAAACACCAAATGCACATCACAGTATTATAAGTGTCTGCAATGCAATTATGTAACTACACCATCATGCCTTCCCAAACGAACATTAACAGATGACAACTAAAAGCTTTTTGACAGCCTTACTCACGCCTAACACAATGTCTATTAAAAAAAAGCCAAACTCAAACCCACCCTCATCATCACTTCACTGTATTTAGTCTCTCGAAATATCCTTTGCAGTTTTAACCTGGAAATAAAGGTGCTTCCACCATAACTTTTTCTGATTGAAGTTATCAAATCAAATTTAAATGACACTTAAGAGATTTGCTTGATTAAAGTGTTAAGTACATAAATTAAGATTTGCTACTAAGCTATATAGCCAGGAGCAACACCAGCTGATGGCAGTTTTTGCCCACTGAGATCTAAAACACTGATTCTACAACACACTTCACATTACAATTTTCAGACCATTGTCCTTAAACAGCAGAAGGTGTTGTACTGAGCTGTCAGGTACCGTTCTGCACCCTGGAATATACACCTGGTCAAAAAGTACAGAACTGTCTTTGGAACTAAATCAAGTAACAATCACTCAAAAAAGTGTGAAAATGACACAGTAGATAGTTTAGCAGCACCATCTGGTGTCCAGAAGCATAAAGTGCCACAATGCAAAATTACTGTCAAAACATTAAATACAGCTTCAATTAAAACAAACAAACAAAAAAATCCTCAACCACCACCCAATTTTCTAAGTAGTAGAAACAAGGATGTGACTTTGCAGGTGATACCTACTTCTGTTTCCCCAGCTCAAGTACTCTGCCCTTTTGCAGTGTAACAGTGCTTTTTCTCCTGTGATGGGATAAACTGTTCTCAAAAAAAAAAAAAAAAAAAAAGAATTCTAAACCCTCTTCCGGCTAATGAATTAATCTAATTCATTATGCTAGACAGATACATACATCTTAGGCTATATAAAAGTAGATACATAATCAATTCCAGGAGAAAACATAGCAGTAACACAACATATCTGCCTTTCCCATCATCTCAATGATTGAAATCACTTCACTGCTAAAGACATGCCAAATAATACAATTTTAGATTGTAAACCTGTTGCATTCAATTGAAAATTGAAACTGTTTAAGCCATGCCTGGATACTCTTTTCATTCCAACAATAAAAATCTCTAGTCTTTACCACTGGGAAGTTCTGAGCACATTCAGCTGGGGATACAGAAACACTGAAGGAACACAAGATTCACTGCCAAGTTTCAAGAAAGTCAAGAAAAATGCAGCATTTTGACTTCTGAGAAATAGATATATTTCATTTTTAAAAATGGAAAAACTGTAGTTGCAAAAACATGGTATGCACATAGAATCTACAGAAGCTCCAAAAATCTGCTGCTTCAGCCTTTTCACAATGGAGCGAAGTGAAAAAAAAATAATTAAAAAAAAATAGTCTTAAGGGCAATTTTTCTTTTCTTTTTTAAGCTGACAGTAAGCCATGTGGTTCTAATGTGTTTAAGCTGTGAATGATATTTGAAGTGGATGTCGCAGGCAGAAATTCCCAGAAGCAGCTTCTAGCGCATTATGTATGCTCCAAGTGCTCTTTAGAGGCAACCAGGAAAAACACAAAACCAGACCACCACCACTTTGGGGTTGATTTTCACATACTTGTAAACATTGTATTTTAATACACATTTGGTCACAAGTATGAAAAATATCTGAAATCAAGCCTGGCATCCTATTAGTACCAAAGAAGGTTACTACCATTCCATAATACTATTTGTTTAGCCATGGGTGAAAATACATTTTAGAATACCTATTTTTTTCCATTTCTCATCTCAGTTGGACTCCTCTTTTTTTGTTGATACTGACAGCTTCAGCAAAAAGTCCCATATTTCTACATTTAACCTTTCTTTGTTCTTTTTAGAGGGGAAAAAACCTCAATTACTCACTTGAAAAACAAAAGCAAAGAAGAATCCACAAAGCAAAAGAGAATCCACTAATGCCAGTGACAATTCTAAAATATGCTATGAAATATTTCAAAATTGGTCTTAAGTACCCTCTCCTTACTTGACTTCTTCTCAATGACACAGTGGTTGGTAATGAATATGAAGCAACTTGTTTTTAAGTGAACAGAATTCTTCCTTTGAGACTCGCTCACTTCCTTCAAGGAAACACAATCTAGATGACATCCACATCAAAATTTTGCATGAGAAGAGTTACTTGCAACTAACAGAGACTGAATTCTTTGAACTGGCTTTGCAGGAGTTGAAAGTACATTGATATTAGGTATGATCTGCAGGAAAACCAACAGGTACCCAAATAATACTGAATCTACATACAAACAGATAACTTCAGGAATTAAAAATTCAGAGGGGCAATTAGATCATGTAATCTGATTTTCTGGATATTATAGACCCTTATATTTCTTAAATACAGCTCTATGGAATCAATTAGCTTGTTTGTATTGCAGTTCCTCTGGAAAATGGGGAAAATTGTTTGCTCTAATGGTTCATCAGTTTCAGCCTCCCAGATTTGTGCTACTTAAGCTCACTGGTTTTTGTTCTCCCACCCCCTCAGCCCTGACATTAAAGAACCCTTAGTGATCAATAGTCTCTTCCACTGAAGGTCCACCTATGATAATCAAATCACCTGTCATTACACCAACTCTTTCTGAGCCCAACCCTAAATACTCTGGTTTGACCAATCATTATGAAAAACGAGCTAGAGAAGCTGCCTGGGTTTGTTTTTTTTCCTGGCTAAATTACTTATTTTCAAAGTAAAGGACTTTCAGTTTCCGTTTTGTAACACTGTACCACAGACAGTTTACCAGGAGATAATCAAAAGGCGAGCTCCTCCCAAACTTCTTGGAAGCCCAGTGCATAAACGGCTGCATTTGACCTCAAACAACTGTCTGCTAAGTAGAGAAAACCTGTCACTAATGGGATCAGCGCTTACCTCCGGATTAATCAGAAATCTGAAACTGAACTATTTTGTGGAAAAGACCAAAACTGGATAGTATCTGACAATTGTTTTCAGGATTGCTATCTGAGTAGGAATGAAATGACCACGGTAAGGTTTTTGTGCACCAATACAAGGGAGTAATTAAAACAGTTGACTTAAGCTTTCTAAATGTTTTCTGAAGCTGTTAGTACCAACAGGGAGCCAAATACATTAAAAATGGTTCCAAATAATGGGTTACTTCTTGCCCCCACAAACTTACGGCGTTCAGTACTTGTGTATGACAAATGATGTCTGTTTGCTATTGTATTTACACTAGACTGGACTGACCATAAAACTTTTCCCTGTCATCTATTTTCCAAGTGTAACTATTTACTCCATGGATTTACAGTTGCATCTTTTCAATTTAGAAAATATTTACTACCTTGCCTTAGTACTAAACCAAAGATATTTGTTGGATAAAGCTCTACATTTAACATTTGAAATACCTTCAGGGTGTCACTGTAACAATGCCTTCTCAACACAGTCCAAAACAAGGTAAATGGAACTCTTAAAAGCATAAAGCGGATTGTCAGGCATAAAGGTATAGCAGGTGTAATGTATGTATAGCACTGTCAGTACAGACAACTGTAAAATCACCCTCCAGTCAGCACCTGTACACAGCCTTAACTGGAGTGAGACCACCCATTGAACAAGACCAACTGATTCCAACAAAAATGGCTCCTTCTGAGACTGGGGCCATAACAATGCCATTTTTGTCCAGATGACAACTGGATCAGATCACCAAGGTGTTATGCCATACCCCATTCCTGAGGAACACTGGTTTTGGTGCCTATTTTTACTGGAAAGAAAATCCCATTCACCTNNNNAAAGAACAGATGCCTACCATGAATGAAGAAATGAGACACCAAATCTTCACAAATTATTTCAAACACAGAACAAAGGCTTCAGAAGAAGTCTGTGTGCTAAAAGCATATAAGGCTTTAATGCTCCAAATACAGGTGTAGTATCAGAAACTGGAAAAGGTTTTGATTCATAAGAAACAACATGATTAGTGTCTTGCAAAATAGAAAAAAATTCATTGTGTAGTAATCTATCTTTTAATCAGTTTTGACAGGCAGTCTCTTTTTCCCTAAGAATGGAAAAGATTAAATTTAATTTTAACAGATTCCCCTCCTCCCCTTCTCAAGAAGGCAGGGAATATTTACACAAAATAGAAAACTAAAAGTTACACAACAGAAAATGCTGGAAATTTTTCTCAACAGTCTTCATTTTGCTAGACTCCTGCCTTGAAGTGGCCTTTTAGTGCTCCTATCCTCAAATTCCTCACTCCACACTTTGGCAGAGTTTCCACCTCCTCAGTCTTTGTCCACAGCTACACCAGCAAGCCTCCAGCTCTTTTGCTACTATTGTGTGCACCATTTCAGTAAACAAAATAAAATTCCTCTAAGTGAAAATAGGTTTGTGCCAGAGCAAACGCATTTGCACTGTAACTTTTGCCAGGCAAGAAGTATTTCAAATAATTAAGACATTTAACCGTGTAGACCTCTCCTGCGAATCAGACATTAAATGTAATGTCTGGGCGAGCCCTTCAGACCACAGCTATGCATCTAGCTTGTTTACAGGATGAAGAGACTTTACTTAAGTTACCAAAATGCCACTACTCTAAAAATAGCTAGACAACTGGGCAACACCAGGGCAGATGACAGTCATTCTTAATAAGTAGCTGATTAGGATCTGAACGGCCCATGAGTATTATTGAACTCGAGCCATTCAAAGAAAAACAAAGACAAAAGAAATCTAGCATTTTTAAGGACAAGTTATGGAAATATCTGCCTCAAAATTACTAGCAAAAACACACTAAGCTATATGAGAAGTTAAAATAAAGAGAGAAAGCCAAATGAACATATCTGTTATGTTCTCAACTGGAAGAGCAAGTACATTATTCACCCTGTAACAAAAAGAGGTCTACAAAACAAGTGAATCAATCAAAAAGGTCAAGTAGGACTTAATATTAGTATGGAAGAGGGACAATTGAATTGAAACGATTTATTTAATGCTTTTAAACAAAATCAGGAAATACTGTGTGTACAGTTGTTAGAGTGGATATTCACTGACCAAACTAGATGGATTGATGATAGCCAAGACAGATTGGAAATAGGCTCAATCTATTGCTGTGGAGAAGAAAACATTAAGGCTAAAAGCATGCACCAAATGCTCATGATGAAGGGCATATGCAAAGTAACTTGACCGAATAAAAAAAGGAATTTGTCACTCGGGCACTTCTTGCTGTTGGCTTGTCAGCTTAAAAGAATCCTCACCCTCTTCTCCAATGCACCTCAGTCCACTTCACTTCCCAGTATCTAAACCACAGAAGGGGAAAAAGCTACTCATGTATTAAGGCAGAATGCAATGGGCCATTTCCTACTGCAACTCCTGCGTATCCTCAGACATAGCACTCAACCACATGGGGCTTTTTTTTTTTTCCCTGTAGTTTAAATAAGACTGCAACAGCAGCATCTCTGCACCAGATTGCAACTAGCTAACTAGCCCAAACCAGGGGTTGCAAGCAATTAATATTGTCTTCAGAGTAGACGTATCCTGAGGCTCTGGGCATTCTAGGGGAGCTGTTTGTTGTGGACAAACAGCTGATTACGAAATGTCCTTGGGAAGAGCTAGAGACACTGACTATATGTGCGCACATATTTGAAAGACTCTTTGTCTTCTCAGAACTTTTTCACTCAACCTTCCCCCTTACTGGCATCTAACTCCAAACCATCTTTAGAAGAATTTCTCTTCTATTCAGAATACGAGAAGGAACCTGAGAAAAAGTAATACTTGTTGCACTGCTTCTGCCACAGCTCCAGGGGAAGAAGTTTACATGCAGCCCTCCACTATTTTTACATTTTGGTTGCTGTTACATAGTCACCTGAGGAGCATTAAATTGCTTTTAATTCTGCACTGTAACAACTGTATGATGGTGAAGCCTGCTATCCCTGCCTTACTTCTCTCCACCATTTACAAAAATACATTATATACAGACATATACATACACAGACACATATACACATAGATATGCATGAAGCAGAGACTGGGTAGAACAGACCTTACACACACATACAACCAAAGAAATGCTGTGCAACACATGGTAGAGCAGAGAAGGGAGTCTTGTTTCTCAAAGATTTCATAGTGTAGTTCAAAAGAGAACTTCAAAACTTGTAACAGGCTACTTTAAATAAAAGGGCAACTTAAAGTGAAATACCTGTTTGATGTAGCCTCACAAATGAAAAGAAATAAGATCAGGTGTGCTTCTACATTGAAGCATAGCTGAATTCCACACTTAGGTCTCTTCGCAGCCTTGAAACATCCCAGCAGAACACAGAAAACTAATGTTCAGAATGTCCAGAAATAAGTGAAAATACCCAGAATCATCATATAAGCTTTAAAAAATAGATTACCTGTATGACTTATTATTTTTGGAGAAATAAACTATAGATGACTGGATTTCGGACCCAGTGACAGAGGAAAAGAGGTTGAAAGAGGTTGACTTCTCTTAAAGCCTAAGCAAAGAGGTAAGACAAGGAAGAGGTAACAGGACGTAGGGCAATTTAAACAGAAAAGTGACTGGATTTGAAGGGAGAAGGGGTAGGCCAAGGTGAAGAAGAAAACCTGGAAAGAAGAAATGAGAATGAATTAATTGTAATCTCCCAGAGACTCCATTTCAGTTACATCATTTCATTTTCTTACCACCATAATTAGCTTAAATTTGTTATTTTACTTTTTCTAAATACGGTCATTAGGGACATTTTATAAATGCATTCAGACCCTAAAAGGCACATGCCGTGCTGCAGTTCTGCTACTTCTTGGCCATTTGTTCTCCAGCCTTTAGCCCAAGCAGCCACCCAAAGCAAGGCAATCTCTCAGCAGGACACAAAGTCTGTTATGTCTTATTTTTTCAGCATGGAACCAATGAATTCACAGTTCATTACTTAAATGTCTGTTGCCATTGTACCTCAAAGCACAAACACAGAACCACAAAGCCTGGAAAAGAAAATAAGAAATAAAGGGAAGAAAAAAGCTATAGTATTACAAGATCGACTTAATAAAACAACCCATAACATTCCTATCAAAAATAACACCATTATATCTTCACTGTACACAGACTCGTGTTCAAGGTTACAATTCTGAAACATAAGCCTCGAGATAATTTTAGTTTCTTACACACACACTTGCAAAAAAGTCATTGTGGCTGTGTTTTGCTAAATAAAAAGCATCACGACATCTGATTCATGAGCCTAAACACATGCCTCAGGCTCAACCTTCTTTTCTAATTCCCCCACATCCAAACCCAACTACACTTACTTTGCATCTTCATGTGACCCAATTACTGCTGTGCCTTTTAATGTCTTACTGCTCTGACTGCATTTTGCTGCCCGAGGTAATTTTTATATAGCCATTGGCAAATACTGATTCTGTGGTCGGAACAGGAGGATGCAGCTCGTCTCCAGCAAAGACTCCTGCATTAGATATACCCGAGTGAACAGGACAAACAGAACTGTCTGCTTGAGAATCGGTATGAAATGAAGTGTTATCAGAAAGATGCAAACAGCTGGTTCTTGACAGCACATCAGACACCTGGTTACTAAAGCCAAAGACAGCTAAACATAATATTTTGGGTTACAATTACAAACACTATTACTTTCTCTGCTTTAGTATCACACTTCCACAGAATGAAATGGATTCTCCCCAGAAAAGTTTCCCTTTCTTGGATGATTGTATTTTTAGAGGTTCTTATTTCAACTGTGTCCCCGATGACCATGCTGAACAGGTTTTTTGTTTTGTTTGGGGTCTTTTGTTCTTTTTTTTGTAAATAGAGAAAAATGAAAAGTCCAATAAAGAAACAGCTGTACAGCCTTCTTGAGAGCTAACCATGTAGCAAGAGCTACATTCAGTACATTAAAATGATTCTTATTTCGAGTTACAGCAAGGCATAGTCAGACCATGCACTGTAAGCGTATTTGCCTTTCAAAGAGCACCTCTGAGCTTCCAACCCCAAACACAGGGGGTATAAATGCACAATATCAAGCACTTAATCAGCTGCCAAGTAAGGATGTGAAGTGCAATGAACATAGTGCAAAGACGCAGCACCACACAGAGAAGCAGCACCCCAGCAAGCAGATCCCCACCAGCAACCAGCTTCCGCAAGAGCAAGAGACAACAGGCAGGTCCCGATGAGCTAATATCGGCGGCAGAGCAACAAGTAACTCAAAAGCTGGAAGAGGAGGTCTGTGAGCCAAGGCAAAACACAGACTGGTGCCTGCTGGGGCCAACAGCAGGAATAGCTGCAATCAGGGAACATGAATGGTTATACATCACCAACTGGCAGACAGCAGAGTGATGCTTCTGGCCACTGCATTGTCAACAGCAACATTTGAGCAAATATTGCCAACACCAAGCATAAAAAGCCCCATAAGATGGTTTTACTGTTCGCATTACAGTGAACTACTGTTAGACAGAGTTTAGAGCTCTAACAGACCTTTTGTTACTCATCTTGAATGTACGTTATTTACAGTACTTAATTTTTCTTACTTACAATAAAAATAAAACCTGTGTATTTAGAAAAGTCATGGGCTTATTGCTCATAAATGCTAGTGCATGACGTACCCGTCTCGGCGACCCGTGTGGTGTCGGCACACAGAGCACCCAGACAGACACAGGCATAACAAGGACCCACAGCAGCACAACGCAGCGGTCTTCTCACAGTGCTGACAATCCAGTAAAACTCTAGTCTAACAGTCTACAGCCTAATACTATTTAATGGTTTAGTAGTCTCTTATGGAAGAGAACTTACATGCAATCAGATCACATTCACTGCCTACTTTGTCTTTTCATCTACCAGATAAAAATAACATTGCTTACAATAGACAGATACTACGGAAGAAAAAGCACCTTAACTCTTTTTGAAGCTATAAAGAAGGCAGTCATTTTCTTTTTGATACAGAAACTTAGATCATTCGCTGCCACATAAATTATATTTCTACATCTTGGGTTTGAAATTTGAAGTGTTAGATATTAATACATATTTTGAAGTTATTTATAACAAAGTGCATGAAATTTGATTCAAAACTGCTATGACTTATCAACTTGTTTCTGCCATGCATTGGACAAAGTTTTTATTATTATTATTATTTTTTAAAAGCACAAGGTGCTTCCCCCCCAGCCAGCATGGCAATGTAATAGCTGTTTCCGTGCATCACTGATGTGCAGGATGTAATCCCCAGGACGAAAAAAGCAAATAGGCAGATAAGAAGAAAGATGGAAACACTACTTCCCTAAATCCATTTGTGATGAACCTAATCAAGAAAAAAACCCTAGTCATCTAGTGAAAATTATTTATGACTGCTGAAAACTTCGGGATGCTTTTATACAAATCATTTTTTTTTATGTGAATACTGAATTACACATTTTAATCATATAATAATCTATCTACCATTTCTTGGCTTTTAGCATGGTAATACATCTTATAGTTGTATACCTTACACTAAAAATTTATTCTTATTCACAGATTTTAAATGATCTTCTCCAGAATGACAGGCAGTTTGCAGCTGATCTGGGAAGTGAACCTTCATCTCCTGAAGACCACCGACCTACTTGAAAGCTTCTGCTTTTCTTTTCAGGGAGGGGTTCATAGAAAATAAACACCACACTACCTACTCGCATTGTTCCTCTGCAAGAGTAATTTCTTTGTGATATGCTTAAAAAAAACCCCAAACACTTGAAAGATGTCAAGTGCTGCCTTTTGAAGCAGATCATCCCTGAGCTGTTCGCAGATGAACCTTCTCTGCATCTCTCCTGTCCATCTGTCTCTCTCCAATATTAGACCAATAGCAAAAATCACCTCTAGAAAAAATAATCGCTTGTTGAGCATTCTGTGTGATGTGAATTGCAGCACTCATTCTAATAAATTGCTTTTTGTGTGCCCCAAAATTGAGTTTAAGTAGAAGGATGGGGATCACCGAGTGGAAGTTGGTAACTATGGCAGTCTCTAGTCTAGTTTACAGAATCACAGTATGGTCGGGGTTGGAAGGGACCTTTGGAGATCATCTAGTCCACCCCCCCCCCCCGCCAAAGCAGGTTCACCTACAGCAGGTTGGACAGGAATGCATCCAGGCAGGTTTTCACTATCTCCAGAGAAGCAGACTCCACAACCTCTCTGGGCTGCCTGTTCCAGTGCTCTGCCACCCTCAAAGTAAAGAAGTTTTTCCTTATGTTCAGATGGAAAAACACCTGAACGCAATATGGAGCACATTGCAAGGTATCTGCTAATGGCTAGAAGCTCCTAAAAATCCCAAGCCAATATATGTCAGCTAATTCCATTTTTCACTGAAAGATTGAGACAACTTTGTATTCCCAATTAATTTAATTACAATGCTAAGAGCTTATATTACTACATTCCAGGGCTTGAAATTTCAGTTTTTACTACAGTTACTGCCAAGCACTGTCACTGGATGTCAAGTCCCTTGATAATTCCCTTCATATTACAACTGCGTTCGTATTTTGGCTCTCCCTTATCTGCCTGAGTATAAGCAAATTGCTCACTTTACAGCAAGTACAGCAAGCCCTAATAAAAAATAGAAAAGCCCAAAACTTCTTTCCTACTCTTCTTACAAGAACAAAGACAGTTCAAATCACTCTGCTGTAAATTCACTTAAAGTACCATGTCCACCCCCTGGCTACTTCGAATTTGTTCCCTTAAACCATTCAGAAATGTGACCATAGATGTATTGTATCTTCCTCTGAGCTGACACAAATACATGACTTTACGTTTTTGTGCAGAAGCAGCATTCATTGCTGTAGGCTCATACACACCCAGCACAGAAGAAGCGAGAAGCATAAGCAAACAAGATAAAAGGCTCAAGCAAATGTGACTTTCTTTAAAAGTTTTCTCAGTTGTCACCTACGCTGCACGCAAAGGGGGAAGAATTAATTGATCTGGCTGTTTTCTGAAATGGTAGCAATCTGGAGGCTTGTTTGAATAACCCCAGTAAATGAAGTACTTGCTGCCAGCTGCTGGCACAAGGGATGCTGTGGATCTGTGTGTGTCTCACTGCTCACATCGAAGGGAATCAACATGAACTCCTGCGGCCAAGTTTCGAATGGCCTGGGACAGTCTTCTCTTCATTTATTTATTGCAAAACAGGGAGGAGTCATCTATGCTTGGGTCAGCTCCTCCAGAAACAAAAAAAATAAACGAACTTGTGATCTAAACACAACGATTCTTTAATTTTTAAAGTAGACAATTATAGGGTTTGGGGATTTTTTTCTTCAGAATATGAGAACCAGTATGCACTGACAGTTTCTCATTTACAGAGAAAGTTAACAAAAAGCAGATGTAGCTCATAATACAGCAACTGTAATACATGCTGTAATTAATCTGGAATTCCAAACAATAAACACAATGTCAGCAAGAGACTTGCTTTAAATCTTTAAGTCAATTATGAATTGATTGCCTTAGCAACACATTACAGTAAATATTTAGCATTTACAAAGTTGTGTTAAGATAAACAATAGTTAAACAACTGCAACAGGTAGTCTGTAGGTTAATTAGCAGCAACTACCTAAGGTGCATACTTGGAGAACTATTAAAACTACAAAGATTGTTTTCCTTGATGTATTCACAAGCCAAACATCATAAACAGAGAAAGCAGCTGAACTTTTCCAGCTTTATCTCAGCTTGAGAAAAGCAGTCACTCACGAAGGAGAGACTGAATATTTTATGTGCGTGCACACATTTCGGATTGCAAGACATGCAAATATTGTCTATCTTGGCAAATTACAGAAAAACTAGACTAGAAGATAGTGAGGTATATGAAATTCGGACCTTCAGGTAGAGAATATGTCTACTTCGAAAGCAGCAGTGAGATGCTGAGAAACTGAAGTCATCTTTGTTTCAAGTTTTATATTCCCAGATTAAAGCAAAACATTTGCAGTGTTAGTTTTCCACTTATTGTTCCTCTATAGAAAAAAAAAAAAATTACAGCCCCTTTCCAGCATCTCCTACAAATCTGTCATGTCCCACCAATTTAAACCAGGAAAACACAGAGCAGCAGCTGTGGACAAACACCATAAGACAGCCTAAAACTGTCCCCACAGTTTAGCTGTCTAAATATTTGTGGGAGAAGACACATTTTCCATGAAGTGTAGAAAAGTCGAAGTCAAATTCTAGCTCACAAGTATAGCAAAAGAGTAAAAATTAGTAATTTATTCAATAATAAATTTATGCCATATTCAAAAATTTGCCTTCAACTGATTTTACCCTGACGAATTTCAACCAGAATTAAACAAAGAATTTTTGCAAATACTTGGGTTTGGTTATTGCCAACTACCAGGCATAAGAGTCACTCCAAAAATTACCTGCAAACACAAGACTTACAAAACAAAGACGCTGCTTGAGAGAAACTCAAAAATCTGACCTAGCACACCCCATACACTACCATGCCGGTTTAACTCCTGAATGTCAATCCGCGGCATAGGATTATGTCAATATTTTAATTATCAGCTATGGTCTTACATACCTCACCGTCTAGATAAAACTTTAGCCTGCTCATGACAATTAAAAAAAAAAAAGTTGTATCATTACAGTGATTAAGCCAGTGGCAACTGAAGGTCAGCAAGCACAGGGAGTAAAGTGCATTTTAATAACAGGAAGTAGAGATTTGCAACTTTTTCAGAACAAAACTCTTCAGTAGCAAAAATACAAACCCTCTGTCTCCCAGAAGTCCCAATTTACCCAACCCTCTGGAATCCCACCTTCTTCAGGAGAGGCATGGTAGCTTTAAAAAGCAAAACTCTCCATCCTTTCACCGCAGTGTCAGAGCCTGCCCTTTCAACTCGGCGCAAGCCAGAGCTGCTTGTCCTACGGCATCCTTCTCTGCTTTAGCGTGTGCTGAAGGATGGACATGCAGAGCTGTCGTATGCCTCTTTATAACCACTCACTGATCTGCTCCAAACAGTTGTTCCGTACCTGCCCAGCTTTTCTCCACCTAATAAGGCAGTGAAAGGCCAGGGGAGGCACGGCTGAGCCACTGCACCTAACAGCCTTGGTTCAAAAGAGACGAGAAATCTGGGTAGCCTGCCGCCCACTAGCAAAACTGCCTGGGACAGCACTATATTCACCTCTTGGTTTTAAATACCAAGGCACTGCTAATGGCAACATACTGGTTGTAAAATAACACAACTACACATGGTTGGTGCTGAGGCAAGAAAAGTGACAGGAACTTAAAGCCAAAATATCCTGCAGAGCCCGACCTGTGAGGAACGCCCCCGCCCAGCATCAACTCTCACTCCAGCTCTGCGCTCGCATCTTTTCCCTGCCAGCAGACAGGAACACAACAGCAAAGGACACCACTTGCAGATACAGATTTAGGAACCTAAATTTAGGCACTCAAATATAAGTTACCAAGCGTTCGTTTTCAGCTGCTGATGTCAGCGATGACCGTGGTTCAAGTTTTATTTACTGAAATGACAGAAGAGGAAGAAACAAAAAATATGCAAAAAAAAAAAATCCCTGTCTGCCATTGTATGGGAGGGGGCGCGTAGAAAAACATTAATGGCCAAGAGTCTCTTCTTGGCAATTTCTTCCTTTGGGCTGATATGCTATTTACATTGCTAAGTATTGCATCTAAGTTGGTTCTTTTAAAAAAATCCTCTCAGAAGTGACAGACTGAACTACTACAGGTGGTCATTTAAGCCACCTTTGTGGCAGTATCCAGTATATTAGAGCACTGCTGATAGTTATTTAAGCTGTCCTGAAAAATCTCCACTAGTACGCGCCCCAAAGCCTATGCAACTTGTTACAATAATTAGCTATCCTTGTCCTCCCTAAAATCCAAGAGAAATCTCTATGACAGAAATGTTTGCTTTTAGTCCTGTCCTAAGTAGACACCGATAACAATCACCTTTTTCCTATTCCCACAGTTTTTTTTCATTATATACAACATTACAACATTACTTTTTTTTTTTTTTAACTTTTTCCAATACTTGTTTTCAAAGCATCTCCTTTGCTTTCCCCTGAATTGTCTTTAAATTGTTCAAACTCTGAAGATCAGCATTGGTAACTGGTATGATTTCACAGATGAATCCTCAGCAGTACTAAGTTGCACAAAATAAAGTATTTCTTTTATTTACAAACAATGAGCCTGAACATACATACCAGTTTGCTTTATCGTGGGATACAGCATCACACTGCAGTGCCTGTTTAATCTGTGGTACACAGTGACCTTTAAAACCGTTTCTTCAATACTGTGCACCTGATCTTTCTTCTCCAAGCAGCCTGTGGTGGGTTACCATTACTGAGTTGTTACTAATTTTGCATCATTTCTCCAATTTGTTTTGAGAGTGAATTATGTTCTCTGTCAACTTGATGCCGGTTGCAAATTTAATAAAATACATACTATCCCATCAATTAATGATCAATGAAAACAATGCCCAGTATGGGACAGTACATCAGAATATCTTACAGAAGGAAAGATGCTACATTTCAGTCATTTGAAGGATGGGAAGTCACTTGACCTACTTAGGTTTCAGGCAAATTTCCTGCAAGCAGAAAAGAAAACAGCAAATACTGCACGCAAACAGTCACGCAGAGTGGGTTTCTTTACCCTCCCAGAAAGTGTATGCTCATTCTGAAAGTCTGGTTTCTTTGAAGTGACCAAATGTGTACCTATAATATTTGTAATTCTCCACATGAGAGTGCCCACAGGCAGGAAAGCCAACGTGAGCTTAACTTCTCACTGCATTCCACTACAATAGAAACGTGAGGTGAAAAATATACACAGGAATGTATTTAGTACATGTATAGCTTAGTATAACCCTACAAATCTTGGTGCAAACTGTTTGGCATTGCAATATTTTAAGCAAGTTCCACAAAACAGCTCACATTTTCTTGAAGTCCAATATTTTCTCAGCTTACTTTCTTGGCTATTATTCTCCTCCAGCATTGCTAAACCAAGCAGTTTACGCTATTTGACATTGCACTGGACACAAATCCAATAAGCTGGATGACAGTTGCACTCAAATTTAATCCTTTTTATTGCCGTCTTGTTTTACTCGCACACATTCTAATTTTGTTTTGTGATTTTTAGCAGAAAGGGCCAACATCTTCAACTCCCATGCACTAGAAATGAGTGTTTTGCGTTCCCAGTGTTTTAAGTCATACATATGTTTTGATGCAAGACAAGACATCTGTTAAATGTTTAACAAATTGAAATTGCAGTCATCTAAATTACATCTTTATGGACGTAGCACAAAGATACTAGAGATGAGAATAGTGACATTTTAGATATTTAATCACTGGTCTAGGACAGCAATAAAAGCCTGCATCAATACAGTGGTGTTTACCAGCTTTTCCTCAGGATATTCATCAAGTAGAAACTTCAGAACTGTGTCCGATCTCATTTTTAAGACTAGGATGTGCACTGGAAGTCCATGAACACCTATGAACACTGGGATGTAATCCTACTCTCCACTTCCTGGTATACACATTTTCACCTTGTCCTTTGCCCACATCTTCCTCTTTCCCGCCCATCTGTTTTCCTATTATCTTTATACCATCTTTATCATCGACTCTTTATTATTCTACTCTTTCAAAAGCCTCATTTCTTTAAGGCTCCCACTCTAACCTCATGTTTCCTGCCATTTATTTGCTGAATCACATCTACCTCTTTCCAGTCTTCAGTACCTTCATCAGTCTTTTCATTTCCTCTTTCTCTCGCTTTCCCCATTCCACTTCATTCCCAGCTTTTTTTCCCTTCCCACATCTTTCCTCCCATTAACAAGAGATCATCTGCCTTTCCCTTTCACAGGAATTAATATAGGGACTATATGTTGCCAACAGTCCTCAGCGACTAGCCTCGGTTGATAAACGTTGCCGGAGAGTATCAGTCTCACTACTTAAACTATACCAATTCAGCAGCTTCAATTGCTGCCACACAGCCAAAATTACAGGCTACTGAAGTCCTCAACAAGCATTTACCATAAAATAACAATTATTTTGTAACTGCTAAAAATCTGGTGGATGGGGGGGGGCTTAACAAAAAAAAAAAAAGTCACAAGAACACTATTTATGCCCAGAATTTTTCTCTCCTTAAATCTGACCTGCTTTACAGGAAATGTTAGTCTTGCCAAATAATCAAGGAATAAAATGAGTGGCACAGTTTGCACAAAGTTAAGTTTGTACAGATGAAAAGCCTGAAATTCTGAAAACTGTATCATAGTTATTTTTCAGATATTCCCTCCTACTGCTACTCCAGAAAAATCATACGATTCAAATTAGTTTCCAGAGGAAGTCATTAAAGAGACTTTCTATCAATGATGGTTTTGTATGTTTGCACTTGGTCTTTGGCACCGACTCAGTCTATATTTAGAATGCATATTATAAAGAATGTTTGAAACCAAAGTAATTAAAAAAAATAATCAGAATTTCATTTATAATACAGAGAGATCTGCAGAGACAGGATGATACTCACTTACATTATAATTCCAGGCAGTTTATAGGAATTGCACAAGTTTGAAGAGAGAAATGCTGTAGCCAGCCCCACCTGCAAGCACCACTGTCAGCAGGAAACTCTGGAGCATCAGGTGAGGCACTGGCTTTCTTTGGGGAAGACTGGTCTTTGGATAGCAGTTACAGAAATACAGTATTAAGAAACGGGAGCGACTATAAAAGTATTTTATCAGCTACAGAATATCAGTATATAGGTATTATCCCTTCAGAGTATAAAAATGTAGTGTTCTCCCCAGTAATACTGGTTGGCATGATTTTTTTTTAAATTGTGACAAGATCCTTAAGTGGATTTCTGCTGCGTGCACTAGTTTCTCCATGCTTTTGAAAGTTGCTTTTGGGTCCTGGCCTCCTCCACTCAAGCCATTTTTGTTCCAAATCCATACAAAAATTTGAATCATGTTTACTAATCTAACACATCATTACCATTCACTGACCAATGCTTAATGCATACCTGATGTGTTTAAATTCACATATTCAACTAGGCTTGCAATAAGTTTTTCATATTAGCGTCAAACGTTTGCATACAATAATGCGTTAGATTGGCATGAAGAACTTCTCAACATCCCTTGAAACCTTCTGAACCATTATGATTTAAACACATGGAAACAGGAATGAGTTATACTTTAAAAAAGCTGAAACATGACCCTTCCCTTTTCTCAACACTTCTCCAACCAAACCGAGGAAAAAGTACATGCTGAAAAACAAAACAACAAAAACATACTATGGGCTTCAGCTGACATCTGGCAGGAAAAGTTTATCTCCTCTTACGGAAAAAACTAAAGAGTATGAATAATCCCTTCTCAAAAGGAAAAGAGTATTAACGAGTGATAATAGTTACCAAGCAGATACCACATAGCATTACACGCAGACAACTGCGGCCTCCCCAAGCCTGACAGACTGAAATACCTAACTGATTGATAGGAATTATCCAACCAACATTTTCTGTATTCTGATGATTGTCACTGATGATGGAGATTATTAATGCATTTCGTAATCTTATTTCTTTTGAAAATGCCTATTTGATTTACATCAGAGCAAGATCAAATGAGATAACCCAATTTGAAGCAATTCAGAGGACACAAGTTACAATCCAGCTTAGAAAAAGGCATAAAATAATTGAGCAAGTACTTCTCCATCTTATAAAGAACTTCCAAAATGAAGGTATTCCGCATTTCAGATTATGTAGCTGTTCAGCTGTATTTCACTTAAGTTGTACAATTTTAAAAAAAGCTACGTAAGATGCCCCATTGATCAAGTTAATGCATTTTTACCTATGGGGCAATACAAAATAGCATTAGTTTTACTGTAGAAAGGTCAAGCACAAAAATAAGTTTAATGCCATTATAAGCAACAGAAAAAAATGCCGTTTCCCAGATTACGTACTAGTTCTGACTGAAATTTTATTTTATGAAGTAACTGCAGATATCAGAAATTATCTTTTTTCCTCCCCTCAAATCTTGTTAGCATTTTCAAAACAGATTAGAGAGTACCCTTTAATCACCTGGCACAATGACCTTCAATATGCAGAAAAGTACTGTTGTGAAATTCACATGCTTCTAAGACAGGAGCATAATTTTAGAAAAACTCTACTTATATACACAGTTATCAGCTGGACAATTGCAGAACAGGATGAATCTTTTTGCTTGTTTTTAGTGAGGTCAAAGAAAAGCTACAAAGGAATTTTGCTCCACAGACGGAGAGCTGACACAGAATACCCAAACCAACGGTTCTGTTGTCATGGGCACCAACAAGGAAAAGGCATTTAAATGCCAAGATTTTTAAGAAAACCTTTACTGAACTGGTATAAAGTCAGACCTACAACTTTATACTTTGGGAACCAAAACCAAACAACTTTAAGAAAAAATCTGCTGACAAAAGAGCACAGGCCTCAATAAACCAGCAGCCCTGAATGCCCTCTCCGTCAGCGGGCTGGACACCAGGGCATGCCAGGCTGGAGCGCTGGGCTGCCTAGCAGGTAGCCATGGAGGCAGAGGGGCAGACCTCAAGCATGCAGTAAGGCAAGAGAGATAAGACCACAACCACGCTGTTTGGCAGCTGTTAAAGTAGTTCTGTCTCCCCTGATTTCATTTCTTGCAGAAGTAGTTACTAGTCTTCCCTTGAGAAGTACTTGGAAAATGGACAAGCAACTGCGCCTTTATCATCACTCACAACATACAGAATAAGGCTGTCCTAGGGGTACAGCGATCAAAACTATTGTGCCTACTGCTATTACATGAAGCTGTCTCCTGTTGATGCACTAGGATCCCGTTTCCACTTCCAGGTGGGAAAGACACAGAGTAACTTCAAACACTCATCTTACAGCACCTTTTTGTTGACCTGTGTGTAACCAGGTGGAGAGCTCCTCTCCTGAGGGAACAGGTTCCTACAGCACAGGGCCATCAAATAAATCATCACCTCCACCCACTTTACCGGATCGGTTACTGACAGGGGATTATTTCCCTTGCCCTGTAAAGGTGGTGATCCACAAGAATAAGGGAAGGCACCCAACAGCACAGTGAGAACCTAAACCAATCCTCAGATCGGCAGCAGTGATAGAGCTGCTGGCAGAGTTCCAGCTGGTATACAGTATACTCTTTTCTTCCTAAGCAGCACCATGACATGGGGCAATTCGAACCTGTATTTCCATGCATCTGCACTGAAAACAATGCTGACACAACAGAAATTAAAACTTGATCATGAACCAATGCAAAAGTTACCTCTGTTTTTAAGCACTTGAGCATCCAAGCACTTCAGAGGCTTAGGTGCTCTCTCTTCTGCATCACTTTACATCCCTAGTTAAAGGTGATAGAACAGGCTGTGGTTGTTCAGAAGTGGACATCACTCCACACGTTTTCAGTTCCCATCAGTCAGGGTACAGCCTTGCAGGACAGTTGGCACAATTTTCAAAAGCACCTTAGTGGATTAGAGGCTATTTTGTCAAAAAGCTCCATATACCACTGCAGGTCTCCAAGGGCCTCATTAATTTATGTTTTCCCTCCTTTTCTTTTTTTAAGTGAAGCTTAATGCTCTAAGACAATTAAGTAGCTATTCATAGCACTGAATTTAAAGTAGGAAAATTAGTTGATTATATCCCACGTTCACTCTCTTCCACTCTATTTGTTCTGAGGTTTTTTGTGAGAACAGCAGTTACAATTACTGTAACTCACAAAGTTACAATTATTGTAAGTAGAAACAGCACAAAGAGATGAAAGCAGGTCAAGAACAAAAGTTGACCAAAACTATGAAAAATGACTGTTACAGTACTTGCTTCATTAACAAGTCTGAAGTATTTAGTAGTCCTGCAATGCCATGTGACCTTCCCAGGTGGGGCTGGCTTAGCATTTAAGACTGACATGCAAAATAAAACTCAATGCATTATTGTAGTCACAGAAACACAAACTCTGAACTCCTTTTCCAGTAATTTACGGTAAAGAGTATTTTTCTTAAGCTTAAAGACTGATAAATTAGCTAAACAGATACGTACTGACAAGCACAGAAGCAATTCCAGCACATTAAGCTTTGTTTGCCATTATTCACCACATCATTTTTATGCCGTTTCAGAGGTTATATATGGTTATGAAGAGACTGTCATTTCAGAAGTGAAAATATAGAAGGACTTTTAGAACTTGAAGACTTCTAACACACAATTTAAAGGGACATATTCTTTAAAGTTAATTCTGCTGCTTTTCTAAAGAATTCAGATCAAATCAAGTGTAATTAAGAAACAGCCTTTGTAAGAAAGTGTTTTCATGCAACTTAAACCATCACTGCAATACACAACCTTTAATTTGTTTTGAAGAAAAAAAAAAAAAACAAACCCCAAACTGATACAGTAGCTCTTGTTTATATGCAGATGTGGATTCCCCTTCCTCCTGCCCCAAGATTTAAGTCTCAATTTGCCAAGCGGACTGTATACAATAAATATCAACTGATTTGAAACATTTCTATGTTCAGGTTGAGGCCGTAAACTATCTAAATCCATATAAAGAAGTCTGAGAATACTCAACCTCTGTGTCCACATTCACAGAAGAGATTTGCTTATTTACCTCAATTATAAATAAATATAAGTGAAGGTGTCCATATGCCTTTACGTTAACTTTCCAGACTATACTGATCTTCTCCATGAGGAATTCACTGATTCAAATATAAAAAAGCTGATATTACACTCCCTCAGTACATTGTACAAACAGCAAAGAGGTTCATACACAACCAGGCTAGCCTGACATAATCAACTCGAGTTTAACAGAGTACCAAACCAGGTTATTTTTATCTGGTAATTTTTTGAAATACCAGTTTCCTAAAATGTAGATGAATTAAAAAAACAAAACAAAACAAAAACACAACAAAACCCCAAAACAAGCAATTCCTCCTTACTATTCACTTCTAGGAACACTTTTTGAAATGGGCTTATGACATTGTACAGAATATAACCATTATTGAAAGCAGTGCACAGGGACAGAATTTATTATAAAGGAGCTATTGCTATTTAAGTCAATGCGTTTTCACAGCCCTGTATTGGTGTTTGGATTGCTTTGGATTGCGGGGAGGTTATGGGGTTTGTTGGCTTTTTTCTGTTGGTTGGCTTTTTGGTTTCTTGGGACAGGTTATTTATTTTTATTTAAATCCAAAAGAGCCAAACAAACATGAAACACTACCTTCATGCTCACAATCAAAATGAGAAGGTAACAATTGCAAGTTTAACAGCGGTAATTAATAGATGCTATGTTGCCAACAACAGCAGTTTTTCCACAATACAGCTAGTTCCAAATTACTTTTCAACAAAATTAAAACAAAATTCAAAGCAAGTATAATATATGCATATTGTGAAAGGGGAAAAAATAAACTAATCTCTCTTCAGCCCAGAATAATGAAGTCATTTAAGAAAAACAGAGAATTAAAAAGCTGTGTTATAGCTGCAACTATATTAAGTAGGGGTAATATGTACATGTAAAGCCTGAGAAAAGGAAGACACTGATCACTTTAAAAATAAAGCAATCCTAACAGTCATTGTTCTATATGCATATACATACACACACGCATACACAGAGCATAGCATTATATATTTGAACTGCAAGGTCTTCAGTCTTGTAGATCCCAAACTGCTGGAAACAGAGGCTACAGTTACCAACTTAAGGAGTTATATAAGACAAAGTAGTAAATAATCTAAACTATTAGGTAATTTTTAGTTACTTTTATGCTTGTTTAACTAAACTCAGACTTGGCCAATTTCTTGGGGAAAATTTCAGATTATATAACTGCACTTTGCAAACCTGCCAGCCTCTGAAGCACACTTGGCCACCTGGTATTTAGAAAAAAGATTAAGTAAGTAACTTAAGTTTAGTAGCATATACTGATTTTTATTTTTTTCAGTATTCCAGTGATCCCAGCGATAACTAAAAGCAGAAAAATCTATTCATTTCTCTAAACTTTGCATTTATTACAAAGTGTCATCAATGCAAAGAGACAGAATCTCCTGAAGTGAGGGTCCAAGACCACTTTATGCCACACAGACTTTTCACTGTACTTAGAGTTTCTCAACTGCCACCTCATTACACTCACTCCTTTGCTTAGAGGTGTTTTGGTTTGGTGGGGTTTTGGGGGTTGTGGTTTTTGGTTGGGAATTTATTTTGAGGGGAGGGAGAATCCAGAGAGCTCAAGACACACTAGAAGAGATTATGATGCTGTTTAAAGCTCAGGTAACTGCTACAGAAAGATGCTGCACAGGGTTATTAACTCTTCCATTTTCACTGACATTTCATCATAAAATACTGGGTGTGAACAGGGCCACTGACAATGTCTTACTTGCATCCATTCATACACTGGAGCAAATGTATTGTAAAAATGTTGGATTCAGCTCAGTTCCAATATTGAAAGCAATATTGCATAAGTCAGTGATGCATTTGTTTTAAGAAATTATGTAATCTCTCCATGGAACACGTGTGTAAATTAGGAAGGTGTCTGCATATGGGACACTAAAAACTGGCAAGTACAATGCTGAATGGCTCTTAAGTTAACTGCTTCTCCGTGTGTGCTATTTTAGCATAAAAGATTTAGCATCAAAAGCAGTTTTCACTCTTTTTAAAAGATTTCGTTGACAAACTGAAGTGAGAAAATTAAAATCTCTAAAAAGAAAAGGGAATTCAGAAAACCTGAGCCGAAAGACTAAATAACCCAACACTGTATTTGCTATTTCATAAGGCTCCACAGCCTGACGCCACATCTTCTCGCCCTCCCTTCTTCCTCTTAAAATGTAAACTTCAGCCTTTATTACAATACCGGGAAACAATTGAAAGTTGATTTAAAGGTCTGAAGCAATAAACAGAGATTACATTTTAGCTTACCCTTGATTTCTAAGGCAGTAACTTGCACACAAGTTTGGCCTTAAGTTCACCATGTAGTGACATTTTTGTTTTAAACAAAAAAGTCTCTAGCTTTTATCATAATGCCTCCTGGAATGTGCAAAGCTCTTCCCTTGTGTCTAAACAACATTCAAATAAATGGGAGCAATATTTTACTAATTTGAAGTCTTTCAGTACAGTTATTTGCCTCAAATATGGAGTTACAGTATGCAAAATAAAATTAGCAACATCTCAGCAGCTTCAGATGCAAAGATGGAAATACTAGACATTGCTTACAAGATAGCTTGCAAAAGGTAAAATTTAAGGAAAAAGTATAAAACCATGTTGTCAGACAATGAATGCCAGCAGTGCCCACTACTAGGTATCGCTGCCTTTCTTCTCACGTCTTCAGTGCCACTATGTTTCCTCCCCTCTTGTCATTCTCCTTAGAAATGAAGTCAACATGCTCCATATGTGACTTACCTTTGAGATACGCTAATGAAAACTAGCACGTAGCAAATGTTTTGATAATAGATACTAGTCTAAATTTTAAAAGAGTTACTGAAGCTTGATTTTTGAAACAGATGATGAAAGAATAAGTAAAAAGAAAAATCAGGTGAGGAAAAAATACTCAAATAGAACATGGACTGGATTTTTTTTCTTAACCAACTTAAAATGAATCAGTAATAAGAGGGGGAAACCAGAAAAAACAAACAAAAACCCAACAACCCCACAAAACCAGAAACAGCAAGTGAAAGAACACGTGAAATGAAATAAGAGCAGCTCAAAAAAAAGAGAAAATAAATGAGTGGGTAACTTCAACAGATGACACAGATCAAGAAAAGCTGGGGATTATGATCTGGAGAAAGCAGAAGAGGAAAGAAAATATGGGAAGAACAGGGAGAAAGAAAAAAGAGCAGTAGAAGTTCAGTAAAAGCAGCCCATTTTTAACGTGAATGGTGAAAGAGACCCCAGAGTTACCCGTGCTCCGTAAGCTCAATTTACTTCTCATTTCCCCTTACCACCTTTTTTTAGCCTCCCAAAATTTTCCCTGCTCCAACTCTCTGAATGAATTCCTGCCTAGAGCCACTGAGTTTCCAGGAGCTGAAATTATTCTTATGCTGGTCATTATCCAAATGCAATTTCAAGGCTGTCTGCGTTCTGACCACATGCATATCCCCATAACTTCTTTATGGCTGTTGACATACAAAGGCACACACCTGTATAGAGGGGGGAAATAATTAAATATGCAATATGGGTGAAATCTAAACTCACATATATCCATTTCCTAAAGTTCCTAAAGAGCACCTTAAATTACCATCAACAAGCACTGCTGCTGAATAACATGACATTGACCTGGGCCCAACGCATTAAGCATTTCAGACTCATACAACCATATGCTGAAGCACACTCAGGATACAGTTTGGGTTAAAACAGCTAGCAAATGTACATAAAAAACACCTCTCCAACAGCAAAATTTATCCATGGTTAGTTGTAAGCCAGCCTGGTCCCCCATGTGTCTACTATAAGCACCAGTGACAGCACAGCAGAAAGGGCTGGACAAGAAGAACAGGAGAGCGGGATAGGTCAGTATTTTGGGAAGAGAGGGAAAAAAAAATGTTAGCTTACATCTGTTTTGAAAGTGTTTATGGAACTATAGCATCTGACCATTTAGGATTTGGCAATCTATTCTAAACTGTCATACAACTGAATAAAACTTTTAGAGACAATTAATAGCACTCTTAAGGAACAGTCACCATAACAGAGTGAAAAAGTATGTTGAGAGCAAAAGGGGATGGTTAGAAGAGTTACTGTCTCTCAGTTTGATCTTTAATTCATTGGACCACGGAAGATCTGAAACCTCCAGAACATAAGGTTTTGGTATGCCCTGAACTCTTCAGCACCCATGCAAAGCAGGGCAGACCATGCCAGTGACGATTGTTTCATTGCTGCTGAACAGGCATCAGTCATTACAGAAGTGCTTGAAATTGTTTCACTTCCTTCTCTGAAGTGTTAATGTTACGGGATCTTTTTGTCAACCCAAACAAAATCAAATGGGTTGGTTAAAGAAAGATGCTACTGGAAGATTTGTATCTGCTTGTGTGTTTTATAAACATATATTTCAAAATACTTTAACCCTCATCACTAGAGCAAGACTGCAGCACCTGGTGTTCGTTAAAGCCAGGAAATTCCTGGTTTGCTCTTTATGAAACTGAGTTTATAACTGATTTTTTAATTCTAGCCTTTGCAAAGAGCTATTTTAGCAGTTTCATATTAAACAATAAATGTTAATTAGCAAATTTTAAAAATTTTGCATATGCTAAATCATTACATTAGTCTTTTGTAATTCAAAAAATGTCAGAAAATATTTATCAAGTTTGAGTTAATGAATTACCATTATGATACTCAATATACAGTATTTTGCAATCATCAATTTAAAAGTTGTAATCCGTATAACACAGAAAAAGAATTCAGCAACTTGCAGGTCATTTACTGTTAGTGCTTCAGCTTCACAGTAATTTTTTTTCCACGAGATCATAAAAAGATTCTGGGTCTTGCACAGAACTTAATCTTCAGATTATTGGTGAAGAACACACACCTTGTCTGCAAATTTCAATACCTATGCATTGTAATTAGAAAGAAAATATGTACTCTGTTCTTACTGATTTAGTATGAATGATCTCAACTTAAAAACTAACAACAGCAGTAAGAAAAACACTACACTAAGTCCTAAATGTTTCATTACAGACAGAACAACGTGACAGAAATGACAGTGCAGCTGGAGGTGTCTTCCTAATGCTTGTTTTTCCCGTCATATTTTGGGAGGAAAGCTGTGAATGACCAGAGGCCCCAAAATATATCCACAGAACGTAAAGCTACTGAAACCACAGGCAGTGGAAAATGACATGAAAAATCTGGTATCACTTAATTATGATTGGGTACAGCGTATGGCTGGGGTACAAAACTGTCCATCATAACTGCTTCTCCCTCACTTAATGCTTATCAGGCACTCGGTTCCCAGCTAAGGAGACAGGGAAAGATAGCATGTTCTGACTTCAAGAAGTCCCCCGAGAGTCGGCCAGTTATTTGTTGCAGGCTCTCCTCTCAATCACAAAATGTCATTAAGTGAAGCTAGAGTATGTTGAACACTTGGAATATTTTCTCTATATAAACAGCTGCTGTAGCTGCAAATGGAAAGTTACAGAATTGCAAACAATTGATATCAAGTGTAAACAGAATATATAAACTACAGTTTATTTCACAAGAAATAGGAACCTCTAGGTTAAGGAGGTCTTTACACACATACTGTAATTTACAATCTTAGGTGTATATATACATACAACTTCCCAGAGCAAAGCTAGCCAGAGAGTAAGTCTTAACTCTAGAGCCACCCGGCAGTCCACAGGAATTTAAAACATTTTTTTAATAGTATAGCATTTAGCTAAAATGCCTAGTTTGTGGGCCATCACTATCTAAAGTTTCTTTTGGCATAAAGACTTTCCGGGATAGCCATTCCCACCGCAGATGCACTCAGTATGCCCAGCTGTATTACACGTTGCCTCCCCCTCAATTTTTAGTTGTATTATCAGCTTGTAACTTTTAGCTGTTTTATTTCCCCTGGTATTCAAATTCATTCCATATACTTGGAGCTTCACTACAAATCTAACATTATCTTCTTTGAGATCACTAAAGAGATTAATTTAATCTACATATAAAGCTGCACCTCTAAGTACCAATACAGAATCCCCCCAGCCACCTCTTTCCCCTCTTTTCACGGCCTTTCATCTGTGCTTTCCATCGTCAGAACTAGGCTCATTCAGACTGGAAAGAAAACAAGTACAACTATGTCTTCATTTCTTCTTTTCTCCCCTCAAAAGAAAAACAAAACTCTCCTGCCTCAGTTTCCTGAGGAGCTTTAGCTGCGTATCAGTTCATAGCACCTCAGGCAAAGAGTATGCAGAACACCAGAGGTAGAGCACAGGTTTGCACAGAGACTCTGTCACTCTCGCATTACTATAAACATTAGTTCCACATGTGAATATATACATACACGACACCTGCATTTTTTCCAGTCTGAATTCCTTCCCCATTTTTCCCCTCTCAAGTGAGACTCTTTTTCCATGAAAGTGGGTAAAAAAAACCCCACCCAACCATATCAATTTGTACTTCAATACCATGTGGGAAAGTACCTCAGACTGAATCTCACTTTACAGCATAAAAATGATTACTCCTGCACCTTTTTAGAAAGATTATTTTTCTTCCCATGAGACCTTCTTCATTTACAAAGGTTGTTAGCCCAGATCTCCACCTATACATTCTAAATATAACATACAGAGAAATTATTTAAACTCCACTTTCTTGGTTTTAATATGTATCAGACTGAACAGAACTACACGCAATGTTAAAAGTCACTTCCAATTTCATTTTCCCTGCAGAAGGGGAATTAAGTATTTCATTTGGTCACAGCTATGATTCTTTAAGAACAGAACTAGAAGGCTTATTTTAAAAAGAGATGTTCCAGATTGTATCCGTGGTTCACATTAATAGGCTGTACTTCCAAAAGAACCATAATTTAACACACATATTATTGGCCATTCCTGAGAAACAGCTCTACTCAGGTTTCTTAAAGAAACCAAAAAAGCATGCAGACTGTCTCTGTCAGGGACACAATGACTATATATTGTTCTAGCCGGACTTGACCAACACACATCTTTGTACTCTATAAAAACAAACAAAAAACCCCACAGAACACCCACTAATCCACAATGTTACCAGAAAAACTAACTGGCTTTGGCTGCTGTAAAATAAAGAAACAGTTCAGATTAGACGCAGAATTATACAGTACAGTAAGTGCAATGGCACTGATAGTGAAGTAATTGCAGAAGTGCAAGCTACTTAAAATGGGTTTGTACATCAAATACCTATATAAAGCTGAGAACTTCAACAAGAAATTCTTATAAAATTAGTAGACTGAAATGAAAATGGTTCAGGTGTCCAGTATTGATATTCTGAAGACAGAGTTGTTTATTCTGTGGTTTTACTACTTTAACATCTAATCCCACCCCACAAAAAGAACACAACAAAATACCTTTTTTCGATTTTGCTCCAATCTTCAACTTTGATGGCCAAGCAATCTGTGTATTTGTTTCTTCCATAATCTGTTAAAAAGAAAGCATTTATGAAAAATTAATATTGTTCTCCTACAAAGTCAAAATTTCATTTTTGGAAAAGATTGTGTTTACTGTTTTATATCTGTTGACTACTACTACTTGTAAACAGCCCAAGTCATTAACTACTTTTCTGGTTTTCTTGAGAAGAATTTTTTTCTGGGGATAGGTAGAGCTGAGTTCTGATCATTCAAAAGAAATCCAAAGAGCAAACCAAGATGCTGAACAGTTTCCATGAAGTTCAAATGACCACTACTAGCCACAGCATGCTTTAGGTCCATCTCAGAGGGAATATCAAAGCTTCACAATTCAATAAAAAATACTTATTTAGTTACCTTAGAATGAGTTCTAAGTAAAGCCTATCAAATTTAAATTAAGTCCTTTTGAGTCTCTGTAAGTCAAGATACATTGGTTTGCCTTCACAGGTTAGGGTGGTTTTTTTTTGCCTCACCTTTACCTGAAAGCAACTTTTCATTGTAAGCCTATCCAGACTTCAGAAGTTTTACTTCTTGGTTTAGCAGTTCACAGTAGAGATTGGACAGCATTTATTACAACACAGTGTGCAACCTATCTGTAAATCTCCAACTAGTCAACAGGGAAAAACCTTACACACACACACTCTTTGAAATCCATGTAGTCATTTGGCTCAACGTAGACTGTCATTCTGTTGCCACCTTTTTTTTAGTGAAAAGTCCTTTAGACATAGGCATATTATACTGAAATCTAATACTGGTACAGTTACAGTTATATATGAATTGAAATTCAGTTCTAAGATATGCTGAACATGTCTACTGAGACTGAAGAACTTCTCTTTTATATTGAGATCTCATCAATAAATATGAGGAGATCATACCTCTCATCACACTTGAGAGATGAGAGTATCTGATCATCATGAGTAAGAAGAGAGTATCTCACCATCATGAGGACTTGAATAAATGAGAAAGGTCTGTACATATTAGTCCATGACAAGAGGGCTGTAGGATGCCAAGAAAACACATCTATTAAATATCATGCTAGGCTGCATCAGACAAGGGAAGTTTTTAATGAGATACTTATTATAGATGGCCCTGATGGACTTTCACCTGGAACAAATTGTCCAGTTCTGCTCACACATGGACAAGATTTTGTAGAGCAACAAGTAAAAGGGTCCTCACTCCTTTGAAAATTTCAGTAGCTTATTATAAAAGAGATTAAGAGTGATCAGTTTGCTCAGCTTGACTAATGTTAATTAGAAGGGGTCCTAGAATCACAGAACACATTTGGAAGAAAGGGACCTCTGAAGTCATTTAAGTCCAACCTTACGCTCACAGCAGGGCCAACTGCAAAGTTAGGTCAGGTTGCTGGTAGGGCCTGCCCATCAAGTTCTCATTACCTCCACGGAAGAAGGTTCCACAGCCTCTCTGCACACTTATTCCAGTGTGTGGCCACTTTCACTGAGAAGGTATTTTCTCATATCCGGTTGATTTCTCCTTTACTCAGCCTTTGGTTGTTGTTACCTGTGCACTTTTAGGAGGAGCCTGACTCAGTATACTTCCTAAACACTCACAGGGGAGGCTGAAGACTACTATTAGATCCCCCTTTTACCTCCCCTCCTCCATGCCGAACAAGCCCTGCTCTCAGCTTCTCTTTGTACAAGCGTGAGCAATAATAAAATTAAATTCCAAAATAATTAACAAAGCCACTTCCAAGAAAAGAATTAATGCCTTAAGAAAACAAGTACAATATCAATAAATTTTCTGTAACAGTGTAATTCAGAACTAAGGCAGACTTCTTGAACAAGTCTTAATTCTTATCTTCTACATCCAAATCCCTAGGACACCACAACAACTTCCAGATTAGTACGCCATGTGGAAAAACTGAAAGTGTCAGCCAGACTTCATTATACTATAGTTTTGGTTTCAGCAACTATTGGATAATAAGTTACAGCTGAAATAAGACATTTCCAGGAGGGTGAAATTCTATCAGCAGCATACACATACTTTTCACAATTTTCCAATCCAGATGTGAAAAAAGCTATTTCAAAGAATTCACTTGTGTCTGATAGAGGGCTTTGGGCCAGGATTATTCTTAATTGTGCAACTGGCGATGAAATACACAGAAAATAGGAAGGCATTAGCTACAAGGTGAAGGGAGATGCTAAAACAAAGAATGGTGCAGGACTGAGTTACAGGAGATCCAACATAAAAGGAACCACAAGAGAGGAGACAGAAGAGGACAGAATGAGCGTCATTCAAGACAAGTGTTATAATCCCATCAGTCCTTTACCCTCGCAATAAAGTTTGGAGACTTTTGTCTCAAAGAAATTAAATCGTCCCCATTTCTCATGCTAAACCAAAACAAAATGAAAGCCCCACACATTCAGAGATGCACACATTCTGGGGCCATACCAGAAAGACGCATATGAGATCTTCAAAGGAAAAGAAGCCTGACTGCCAGCCACTGAGATTTGGCCAACTAATATCCTTAAGCTCTCTGGAGAACGCACTGCTAAAAATTACTACATTGCACCAAAAAGATGACTCAGTTTGGTCACTACAAAGACAAAGTTTATCTCGTCTTAGGCAGTTAGGCAAAAAAAAAAAAAGTCTGGATGCACTTAAATGAAGTGCATGTACTGAAGTATGAAAATGCTTGGAGTATGTGTTGGCTTCCAACTCCAAGCAGTAAACTATCATAAATTCCAAGCTGATTGCAATAATCATCTTTTCCACAATTCTGAAAATCCCATATTATATAGGAAAAAAATTAAATAGTTCTTGCTGCAGCACTTATTTTTTCACCAATGAAAATAATTTATCTTGCCTGTAAGACAATTTGAGAATTTTAACTGCCTAAGAAGGTTTGCAATGGGAAGTAACTTCTGGTTTTATTTTTGAGAACTCAGGGCTTTCATAGGAACCCTTGCTTAAACTATTTATTGTATTTATTTTGTTATTTATATATTGTATTTATCATAACAGCAGGAGAGTCACAAAGCTCTAGCAAACAAGAAACCGAGTTTTTCCTCTAGCTGTTAAACCTGAAGGTAAACATGATATTCGAAACTGTGGGACAGTAAAACTCTGCATAGCCTAGATCCCTGCTGCATCAACTTTTAATTCTGTTTTACCATTCTAACCCAGGCAGTTTTAAGTGCCAGGATTTTATTTTTTTTTCTTGAAACAAATTTGGAATCATTCCATAAAACCCTCAACTGCATGTTGCAATGGAATAGTTTTATTAATGAAAACTCAGTATTGTGCCACATGCACTGAAAACAGCAGTACTGCTCTCAAATGAACACAACAGAAAACGGAACTCACTTTAGAAGTGATGTAGATATATACAAGTATTTTAATCGTGTAAGTACTTTAGTTATAAAATATTCAGAGGAAATTCAGCCTAGGGATGAGTGAATCAGAGTTCATGATCATCTAGACTGCAGAACAGCATGTCTGCTTAGGCTTCCCTTCTTTCCACATAAAATAAGAGATAGGGTTTATACTAAACAGCTTTCTCCTCACCTTGAAGGATCAACTGACCAAAAGAAGGAGCAGGCACATTTGGCAGCAAGATTTAATCACATAGTAAATAACCTCATGCTGCTGCTTCCCAAAATGCGGGAAACTAAGAAATGATTTATCTACATCTCCTTTCCCTGAGAGAAACCGTGGTGTTTATGTAGCCAAAATACATAAGCTATTCTCAGTAGAGAACATGCAGAAGATGACACAAGATACTGGAAGATACCAACAAAACAAATAAGACTGTGCGCTGACCCTGAAAAAAATTGGCTCTAGTTGCAAATCATTGGGCCTTCAGAAAAAAAAAAAAACTCTAGCTGTAAGACAGCTGGAGGAAAAGCTTTGGCTTCCTTGTACTCCAGCTTGAAAAATTTATAGTTTAAGCACTTTGGGGAGTTTTTACATTAAGACAGCAAGAAGTTATTTTTCCTTACGTTGTAATTTTTGTTTAGCTGATTTTGGATGGAAAATGGAATGTCCTGAATGCAAAAATACAACCAACCAAGACTCCCCAAAAGCCCATGAGCATTTCGGAACTCAAAGGAAGTATTTTACAGGCAGTAGATGAAAAAGAACAACCTATCAAACAGACCTTTCTTCATTTAAAGCAAGCACATTAAATAACAACACCAACTATAAAACCACACTAACTATAAAGAATACTACTGTTATGAAGTTATATATTTCCGATCTTCCCACCATTGGGATTAATGCATCTTGGCCATTTCTGCCTCAGTTCTTATTCACGGTGAAAGGAAAACTGTAAGAGAGGAACCTGCATCTGCCAGTGGGTTTCTGTAATTAGTTTTCTCAACTTTAGCTCCACGAGATGATCCAAACTCATACAACAAAAGTAACTCCCAAAACTGCAAGCTTAACAGCCAAAAAACCCAGTGTGTTATTTCATCGGCGGAAAACCCCTCTCTTTCAGTATGAAGAATTAGCTTCCTCAGTTTAACCTTGCTTAAAATAGTGTATATATCTTCTGTTGTATTAACATGTACAGTACTTAGACAATGAATAAGCAAAGGTGTTAAAAACCTTGTAGTCTCATTTCAATTATATTTTTAGAACAGATAAATAGAGGTTAGGATAAACATGTAAGAAAATCTTTTTTTTTTTTAAATACGCAATACCAGGTTCTGTAGATACCTTGAATTTTTCATGCTATTAAAAACCTTAGAAAGCAATGAAACCACGTGCCCACCGGCATATTTATCTGTCCATGTCATGTTTTGAAGAGATGACTTTGTGTTCAAAGAGTTTTCCTAGGTTTTACTCCACAGGTTAAAACCAAACAGAAACACCCAGGCTTATATCAACATCATCAATGTCACTGAAGTGCTGCAACACTACCTTATTTTCAACTATCAAACAATGCAAATCCTCAGAGAGCACCTAACTCGGAATATTTCAGAGACTATGCTCCATTTCTTGTTAGCAGACTGCAAATCCTGTCTGAGCACCTGGTGACAAACACTCAAAGCTGAATATCCTGCATGAAGTATTTCAGCCTAAAAACCCCACAACACTCCAATAAAATCCCGAATACATTGTAAGCAAAAAAAAAGTTAATTCAGCAAGTGGAAATAACGCAAGCAACTAACCTCCATTTTAATTTGGCACCAATAAATAAGTTTCACAAATCCTTTCCCTACCAAGGGGAACTACCCTTGGCATTCTCAAGACTGGAGGGGAAGTTACTTCTTACAAGAGTTAACTGTAAAAATGGCTGAAGCAGACTGGTTGGGTAAATTATATGAAAGAAAATTAAGCTGAATAACTACAGTTGACCATATCCATAAGAAAAGTCATTATTGTCTGTGAGGCAGAAAAAAGACAGACGTGGATGAGAAGCAGGGGAGGGAACCAAGCAGTGATTCTCTAACTTACTTAACCATTCAAAAAGTGACCCAGTTCCCTCTGGTGTATTGGGGGCAGGTCTTTCTCCTTCAGCAGCTTAAGTGACAAAGCAAACAAGGACACTATAGGGAAAAATAATTGCATCCTTCCAGCTCTTGGTTTTTACTCAGAAACTGCCTCTGTGTGCAGACAAAAAAAAATTACCACAAAGTGTACAATCAAGACAGGGCCCAGATTATATTCTGAATTATCTTTAGAGTCACTCTTCATGTCATTGTCAACTCTGCATTTACACATCTCACAAAGAGAGCATTTCTTAGTATAAAATCACCTTCCAGCAAGATAAAGAGGTATGAGCAAAGAAGATGCGATTCTCCCAAGCAGTATGATGTTTAAAACTGAAAAAAGTTTGATGCAATGCTAATGTAACGAGTTAAAGGAAAAAGCAAATGGGGAAAGAGGGGAAACTACTGTGAATTAGACACCACCACCACCACCACATTAAAGTATGAAACAAAATATAAATGGCTGAGCTGCATCAGTAGTCCTCCCTACCCAAAAACCCCCATGAATTACAAGGATCAAGTTCTCCATCAAGGAGATAGTGGGGAGGGACCTGAAGTGCAGCATAGACTCTGTTCATTTATATTCCATGAGTACACCTCAGAACAGCAAGTATAAGGTCACCTTTAGAGAATTAAGATCGGCAACGTGACCATCTGGAACTTCAGAGCCAATTGCATCTGCAAGTTCAAGATGGCCCCTAATCTCCATTCTAACAAAGCGTCAATAAATATCCCTTTCTCCACTGACATAAGAACCGTAACATGTGTGGAGCCAGAAGCAACTCCCAACATGTATTACTACGAAACAAGTGCTTCCCAGTGTAAATATGTACAGTTAAAAATTGCTGCCGAGGAGAAAATTCCATGTGTGAGGGTAGGAGGGGGACAGGCAAGGACAGAGGATTAGAAAAAGTATTATTTACATAAAGGTCACGATGACAGAAATTCTATAAGTAGATGTTTGGAAATCTTGTTTTGAAGTTGAATCTCTTATCAGGTTAAAGAAAACACAGCAATTCTTTATGGATTACCATGGATTGATAAATTTATGCAGGATAACTCATACTTAAGAAGTATTTCACGCACAGCTGCTGAAGGAAAGGTGACAGGTTGTTTTGCTGCATCACTGTGTCCATCCCCATTTTTAATGGCATTGTTTTCTGAGAAGCATTTTCCCCCGATCCTCAAGAAAATTTGTTCCATCAATTTTACAGAAGACAAAGAAGAAAGTTACTGTGCAAGACAGCAGAGAAAAAAAAATGAAATCCAGATATATCAATAGTAAAAGTAGTACCATGGTAATAGCCTTTCAAAACTTGACAAGTACATTTCTCCATAAACATGGAGAAGATAGTTTTACTGTAATAAAAACTAACGCTCTCTTTGTAGACCCAAAACAGTCAAGCAGTTGCTGTTGCTGGTGCAGAAAGCAAGCCAAGCATTATGTTGATATTCTACTAAGCTCCACAGGTAGAAAGAAAGAATCTTGCCATCAACACCCACCCCGACTTCTCCCAGCACAACTGATTCCTGAACCCTACCACATATTTTTGCTCTTCCGCAGGTACATTTTAATTGCTTAATTATTCACAGGGAGCACATTGTTTAAAGGATAAAATGGAAAATACTTAAGCAGTGAGGTTAAATCACAATAATGGCTGAATAACCTTAAGATGAAATAAATGTGGAAGCCTTGTAAGTATGGTTTTGAATGATAAATTGAGTTTTAAAAACAAATGCTGTAACAAGTCAGATTATTTCTTTTTAAGCATCAAAACCACTCCAAAGCCAGGTTTCTCACAAAAAGGAAACCAAAACACGATGGAACATTGCTAACTGTCATCCATCATCTGATATGGATTTTTAAGCATTTGTTTTTCCAAGTATTACACAGAATCACAGAATGGTCAGGGTTGGAAGGGACCTCTGGAGATCATCTAGTCCAACCCCCCCCACCAGAGCAGGGTCACCTACAGCAGGTTGCACAGGACAGCGTCCAGGTGGGTTTTGAATGTCTCCAGAGTGGGAGACTCCACAACCTCTCTGGGCAGCCTGTTCCAGTGCTCCACCACCCTCAAAGTAAAGAAGTTCCTCCTCATGTTAAGATGGAACTTCCTATGTTCAAGTTTGTGCCCATTACCCCTCGTCCTATCAATGGGCACCACTGAAAAAAGACTGCTCCCATCCCCCTGGCATCCTCCCTTCAAGTATTTGAAAGCATTAACAAGATCCCCCCTCAATCTTCTTTTCTCCAGACTAGAGAGACCCAAATCCCTCAGCCTCTCCTCATATGAAAGATGTTCCAATCCCCTAATCATCTTTGTAGCCCTTTGCTGGACCCTCTCCAGCAGATCCCTGTCCTTCTTGAACTGGGGAGCCCAGAACTGGACGCAGTATTCCAGATGCGGCCTCACCAGGGCAGAGTAGAGGGGGAGGATGACCTCCCTCGACCTGCTGGCCACACTCCTTTTGATGCACCCCAGGATGCCATTGGCCCTCTTGGCCGCCAGGGCACATTGCTGGCTCATGGTCATCCTGTTGTCCACCAGGACTCCCAGGTCCCTTTCCACAGAGCTGCTCTCCAGGAGGTCGGCCCCCAGCCTGTACTGATGCATGGGGTTATTCCTCCCCAGATGCAGTACCCTACATTTACCCTTGTTGAATTTCATTAAGTTCCTCTCTGCCCAACTCTCCAGCCTATCCAGGTCACGCTGTAAGGCAGCACAGCCTTCTGGCGTATCAGCCACTCCTCCCAGTTTAGTGTCATCAGCAAACTTGCTGATGGTACACTCCATCCCTTTGTCCAGATCATCGATGAATATATTGAACAGGACTGGACCCAGTACTGACCCTTGAGGGACACCACTTGTTACTGACCTCCAACTAGACTCTGCACCACTAACCACAACCCTCTGAGCTCTATCTGCTAGCCAGTTAATACTTAAGATAGTCTTCAGGATACAAAATTAATTCAATAATTCAAAATACTATGAGACATATCAAAGTGGTCTGATCATATTTGTCTTACCACAAGATAAATATTGTCCTCATTTTGTGTCTGTTAGTTTTCCTGTACACCTACAACAATCTAGGTGAAAGTAGTGAAATTGATTAATATAACTGACATGTAGTACTGTCTTAATCTCTGCACCATCTGTAAATGGCTTGTTAGTAGACACATACTTATTTGAGGACAGACACAGGTCCTTACCCACCATCATTTACAAATGCACAGAAGCTGCATGATACCAATGCTTTCTGCTAAAGTGTCAGGTTTTCATAAAACAAGCGCTCCAACGAAACAAGAAAAGCCACAAAAAGCGAACAGACATCTCAACAAGTATTTCTAAATCAAATTGAACATGAAAAGCATAAGTTTGCATTCTGAATACAGCTTCTAGAATCATAATGAAAGCTGGGGCTCTACATAGAATATTTAAAAGTTTGACGTTCCAGTTGATCATTAATTTTATTTTGACGTTGTTTTTTCTAAGAAGAAAAACACACAAAGTTCAACATGAACACGGTCACAGTTTTGATGCAAAAATCTGCTTCTAATTAACAAGGCAAGAGTACCAGAGCAAAGGGATTAGTTAGTCAATTTACTAACTCTCACAAAAAAAGCCAAAATTCAGTATTGCAGATTTCATTTGTTAAAATTTTTAACATCCAAATGAGCATTTCATTTTAGAAAGTTAAACCAATACATGGACAAACCAATTTAGTATTAACCAAACAGTGGCATGTGACAATTTTAAAGTCAGACCTCAGGATGCCTCATAACAAACACGCACAAGTTTTGCCAGTCTCTGAATACTTTGTTTCACAGACAGAAAACGTTCATCTTGCATCTTCTGCTTTCAGAGAAGTTGTATTAAAGTTAGTGTCGCTCCCTCAGTATGTATGCATTTAGAGCAGTATAAACAATTTACTCTTACAGTTTATTTGAAACATGGAATAGCATTTGCATGAAAATTTAATAAAAAAAAATTATATAAGCAAGAGAAGACCTGAGCTGAAAAGTCAGAGTAGACAAGTGAAATTCTACATGGGCTGATACTTATTTTTTCTTCTTCTAATGGCAAAGTGGTGAAGCGGCAGTATCTGAGAACAACTAATCCCTGAACATGAGTTTTGGCAGCAAGAACAGAGCAGTGGGTGTAGCTGGAACCAGGAGTAGTATTACATTTAATGGTTTGTTGTTTTTTGGGGTTGGGGGCGGAGGGGAGAAAGCAGTGCAAGAACAAGGATGGGAAGGGAAGAACAAGACACAAAAAGGAATTGTGTAAAGTTACTCAGGAACTGACAGTGTGAATTCAGCCTCTAAGACTGGCGAGGCCAGAGTAAGCGCTTGAGATGCCGGAGCTAGAACACATAAATGGTACACCATCAAGGATGACTGAGTTTGGTGAGGAAATACAAGGCATGCAAGAAGTGAAAAAAGAGAACATGACAAAACTTAGCTCAAAGCTGGGTGCCACTATGTAGGTCTTTTGCAAGCCTGGCCTACATTTGTGGGCTACAGCAATGGATTCCTACCCCAGGCTCGTCTGTGGGCTTTTTTCCCCCCTCCCCTACGGTGGTCTACATATGAAATTCAAAGCTAGAATCCACTGTTTATACTACAGCTGCTACTCCAAGGCGGCAGTAGTAGAGTGTGGCTGACCCCAGAGTACTAATGGTAAGGGCGAGGGGCTGTTTCCAAGGAGGAGCAGTAGGAGATGGCCCCCAGGCACCCATGCGTTCCAGGCTGAAACACCGCTCAGAGTTTGCTGTTTGTGCTCCTGCGTGGCAGAAAAACCATCTCCTGTGCAGAGTGGTGGCATAGGGAGAATTAAAACTACGAAACACAGAAAACACTTTTGTTCTTCATTTAGAATGCTGATACTAGTAGCTTACATGTAAGTGTGAACTACTTGAAAATACACAACATCGGGAAGACATGGATCGAGTACCAGATGTGTATGCTTCTGTACAGGAAGGGGCAGTATGAAAAAAGTGCCCTCCCAAGTGCAAGGATATGAGTACACGTCTCTTGTAGCATCAGGGTACCTGATTTTCCTATTCTATATGCCAACTGTCAGAAACCCCAAACACATTTTTAGAAACTTATCTGTATGTGGCTACTTGGCTAGTGCATCTCCCCTAACTTCACCTGTCTTTGAAAAGGGTAATATTTAAATTAATTTAGAGACTATCATATGGGATAACCTGTATGAGTAAGTTTCAATACTACCATATATGTTTTTTTCATACTTCCACTGCAAGTCATTTGTTTCAATATTGCAGGAATTTGATCTTCACATACTAATTTATCCATCGTTAAACTGATTTTTATTTTAAGTTAACTTTACTAAATGCCATAAAAACTTTATTCAAATTATTAAAGTGTCTCTGAGTTTTCCAACTAATCTAGATTCATGTAAAAAAGGTAACAGAAGGAACACATGCCTGTTTCCCATTCGCATACTTTTGCACAGCTTCATGTCAAACTAAGCAAAATACTAAACATGCTTTCCTCCAGCTTCTCATGACCAGTAATTTTGTGGGCTGCATGTACAGACTTTGAGACTTCCACAAAGAAGCAAGCAGGTTGTTTGTTGTCAAGAACTATATCTTAGCCCATATTAACTAAACAAACCTACCACCTCCACTAGGCATTCACAGCTAGTCCTAATGAGTTTATCAAGAGTTAAGGCAAGTGTGCACAGGATGAAGAGGTACTGAAGGTAAAATCAGAGGACGAGATTAATATCATAGGCAACATATTCATTTATTCATAGTTTTGATCAACAGGTATCAGCTGATAATACTTAAAAAACCTAATTAACAGATTCTATGTAAAGGCAATAAAATCAGCAATGTAAACAATATCAGCTTTACAAGTCAAATTTTCAGGCTATAAATAAAAGCTCTGTATCAGTAAAGAGAGAACTGGGGAAAGCTACCTACGTGGATGTGGCTTTGGAATTTGTAGTGTTTCCTTTTCCATTAAGGCATTTTTAGCGTAGAAGGGAAGAGAACACATGCATGCACGCGCACACACACACACACACCCACCCCATCTGTTTTTAACCTTCACTTTACCCAAAATGAACTAGGAAAGATTATTCTTAAAACAAGGGTCTTGTTTAAGCAAACAAGTATTGAAGTATTGCTGCATCCAAAAACTGCACTAAGTGAGCCTTCCGCAACAATAACATTTACAGAGCTTTGTACTTAATTTACAAATACAGCAAAGTTAAATGAGAACAAAACTATCAATCGAATGCCCTTACCTATGGAGAAACATTAAAGTCCTTCCTTTACTTGGCTCAGAGGTAAGTTGTAGGTAATTCAGTCATTTATTTAAAATAAAAATGAGTATAGTAAAAAATGTAAAGGGATTATCTAAGCATGCAATAAGCGACAAATGTATCTGTGTGTACAGCATTAATGAATTCTACACAAGTAATAGATAAAAGGGGAAATTTATCTAAGAAAAAATATTACTTAACAATGAGGCCCCCAGAGCACACAGTTAGAAACACCAATGTGCAGCCAACTCTTCTCTCCAAGAACAGTACTAGCAAGTCTCCTGCCTACAAACGAGGAACCCAGGGTATATTAATTTGTATCTTTCTCATACCTCCTTTTTCTTCCCTTTTTTTTTTTTTCCAGAGGGAAAGAAGACAGACAAGAGTACAAGCACTTCTAAGGACTGAAATCCCTCTTCTATTTTAAGACAGGATTTAACTTTCAAAGTGAAAAGGATTATGCACCTCAATCAAGACTGTGGTGACAAATTGCTCCTTCTCTGTTGCTTTATAACGCAAGAGATCTTGCACACGATGTTAAGTATAGCAATAAGCTGGCATAAAATGAGAATTCATCATCAGCTAACACTCTGATTCACTTGCAACTCCGATCGAGCTCCAAGCAGTCATGTAGGGAGTCATTCTGTATAATATTACAGGATCAAAATCCCTATTGCTTCTGGCCAAGGTGGTGTGTTTTGGGCCAAATCAGCCACTGGGCGACCAACAGATGCTTCCCCCTTCTTCTCTTCAAAGAGAGAGGCAGAAGGGAGAGAGACAGAGAGACTTGGAACTGGATTCCAGATCTGGATTCAGGATTGGCACCAAAGGCAGACAAACAGACAGCGTCCTCCTCAGACGTCGGCCACTGAAGAAAGAGCACTGACCCTTTGCTCCCTCAGTTTTTATACTGAGCATGAGGCAGATGGGATGGGATACCCCATTGGTCAGTTTTGGGTCACCTGTCCTGTCCACTTCTCCCCGCAGGTGGGACCCCCCTACGCTTTTCTGCTTCTGACCTTCCGATGGGGCAAACGACAAAGTTAGCTGGCCTGGGGTGTTACAGCAAGAAGTATAAGCAGGAGACCCTCTGCATACCATGCCTTGGCATCAGCTATAAATATAAGTCTGATCACTCTAAGAGCGAACAGTGTCTGCCCACTAGGCTGTTAATTTCAGTAGTTCGAAGAGGCCCAGCTAAAAAGTAAAATTACTGAACAAAATTAGTCCTGTTTTACCTCAGACCAGGACACCAGGGAATTATTCACAAACAACTCAGCACACACAGTTGCTGTTTTGACTTCTACCCACAGTAGGCACTTCCAACGATTAGGCCCATCAGACAGCATTTTCATATTACAGGTAAACTCTTAAGATTGTCCCCATTATATCAGAAGCAACACAGAAGAAACTGAAGATGAAATAAGAAAAATAAGAAACCTTGTAATTACTCCATTCCCTTGACAGAATGATTGCTGTACTAGAGATGTGACGAACGCAGTTTTCCACAAGAATGAAGCCTTCCCACCACTTAGCTCTGCCTGAACTAAGCAAAAAGTTAAGTAAGCATTCTTGATGTACCTTTTTAGAGAAACCAATCCAACCTAAACAGTCTCCTTCTTTCCACTGGGTGTGGTTTTGCCGAAAGGAGACAAAACTCTCAATATCAAGATTTCCTGCAAATGTTGACTGCCACTGACATTCTTTCAACTCTAATCCATACCACCCTCTCTGAGCAGTCGCTTCCTCTTCCTGGGAAGCTAAATAAAAGGAAGCTCAATGTAAATTAGAAGCGCATGCCAGCGTTCCCATCACAGCCTAGCACCGCCAGGCATTTCAAGCACACTGTGGAAATGTATGGCCGTAATATATCCTTGTCACATGCTGTGAGCCAAACTCTACATCAAGAAGTTATTTTAATGCTAATGCAGATACTGATTCCTGCCTAGAAAAAGTAGAAGGTGTGGAACCAGCTTCTGCAGTTCAAAACTGCTCCTGTGGTTGAAATAGAGACAAACCCCATGATAATGTATAAATAACCATGAACTCACTATGTCTCCCTAGCAAGATAAATAGCACTGGAAGAAACCGATAGCTGAGTGGTTGCCATCAGAAATGGGAATATAGCCTTAGGGAAACTATAATTACAAATAGGCAGGTTCAAGGGAAGTCATGGATGAAGACACATGAAAAGCCCTTCAGAAGTTACTGCTGAACATGGATAATAATCAGCCTGAGACATCTTAGTCTCAGGTCAATGATTAATATTTTTTATACCTGAAAATGCCGTCAGCCATTCACATTTGAAGCTCTACCTACACATTTCATGTTTCGAGATTAAAAAGGAAGACCAACCAACTTTCAGCCTGACCTACTGCAGACATAAAAAAAATACAACTTTAAATTTATTCATATCACTATATACTATTGATACTTATAAAAGCATTCACATACACATAAACCCTGTATCAATACATTCACTTGTAAGAATTTTGTAAAAGTTACAAGGTTTGGCCCAATCAACCTAAAAAACATTTTTCAAAGATACAAGTGAAAATACAGGATGTTGCAAAACAAGCTCTTTCACTGTCTTAGATAAACAAAGAGGGCTCGAGGCAGCTTCCTTACTGCCTTTGCTGCCAGAGCCTCCGAAACAAATAAAAAGGTAATGTACATTCATTAATAACTACTGTATACAGAAGAGGAATTTAACAGAAAGGTGATTAAAGATGCAATTACATACACCTATTTTTCACACCTTCAAATAATTGCAATTGTTTTTTTGGAGCTTTTTTTAATCTCCGCCTGCTGCTATTTCCAATATCTTTACTGGAAGAGCAAATAATTTTAAAGGATGGTTTCACCAGATATTACTTCCAAAATGGCCTCAGTATCTTTTAGGGTGCTACTCATTTAATAAAGTAAGAAGCTACAGATGAACCATGTTACATGTAAGGGCAAGGAAAAAAAAAAAAAAAAAAAA
>VZSZ01003992.1:591792-633680 GCA_013398815.1 Ibidorhyncha struthersii
CCTAGTCTTCCTTTGCACTCTTAAGCCAGTAGTTACATTTGCCATTTGCATCTTCACACCTCCAAAAGCATGATTACATCCCCCTTAGGGAATAACAGTCTGCAGTCAACAGAGCACAAACCATTAAACACACATTTTGCCTAGACCCAGTAATACCTTAAAAACCCTAAGTATCTGCAACTGTACAAATTAATATATTCCTACAAACATCATTTCTCTTTGATTAAAAAAAAACAAACAAAAACCACCCCCACAAAACTTAAATAATCTCAAACATTCAGAAACAATAAAACCCACAAGTTACAGCTGGCTGGTAGTATATTGTACGTTCAAAAAAAACAAATTCTGCAAATGAATTCTTGAAAGCCAGGAAAGGAGGTGCTGAGGAACGCCTTCAGAAATTCTCCAAAAGCCCATGACTAACACACATACACACTGAATTATGCTGAAATGAGTAGCTTACGTCTGACCTAGAGTCAAGCACTTAGGCAATGCACTATGTGTGCATCATTTCCAGTCACTACCTTCTGCACGTGCAGTCCCACATTAGCCCAAGAACTCCATCCAACTTGTACTAAACCCACAAGCTTCACCTATCACCCACCATACTGCTAACAGGCCCATGATAAGGCTTGATGCACACTCTTGCCCTGAGAAATTTCAGAATTAAAGGTTATCATCAGCACTAAGATTTCCAAGGGTTTAAGAAAAAAACAAACAAAAAAGCTTGATGAGGCAAGAACTAAAAGCAAGCAGAAATGCGTTAAATTCCCCTCTGTCCAAATGGCCAACCCTCATGTGTTTTGGATTATGAACTCTTCAGGGCAGACACCCACCACCTTTTTACATTTTATAAGAGCGCCATGCATATCTATAGTGCTACATAAATTATACGTTCCTTGGAACAATGTCCTGGCTTTGTCTGGGAAGGGCCTTTCTTGCCTATGAGGCGTGAACCAGATGTTATGGAACTCAATGGAAAAATTCCACCATTCCAAAATGGGCTTTGGATCAAGAACAAGTAATAACTTCATATTATGTATTACTCTCATGGAATAAATTAGGACAGTAATATAAAGAAAAAGGTCCAGAAGGATCTTTTACATAAATAGTATGCAACACAACAGCAAACCAATCCATGTTTATTTAAGATTACCTGTCACTGAACTGCAGATTTGATAGCTCTAGAGAGAAAACTATCACATTATTTACTTATTTCTTGCTAAATTTTTAGCAGCTCCCAGTGGTTTTGAAAAATCCACATCAGACTGTGTTAGGTTCCCCCCGCCTTTTGAAGCGGTACTAAGACTTAAGCATACTTTCTTCTAATATTCCTAAATCCTCAGACATTTTTTAAAGTGACATGATCAAAAAAACCCATTTATCTACTTTTCACTTTAATTCAGGAGCAGAGGAAGGGCACTTCATCACTTGGTCTTCCCCACCACGACGAGGCAGAAATACTAGTTCCATTTGCCCCTTGCAGCAAGAACTGGGGGCTTACTCTGTAACTCCACCAGCAACTGCAGAACACGTGCCTGTTTCTGCCAAAATGCTCAGTGAAATAATACATTTTGACATTTAAATTGTTATTATTAAACTTCAGAAGTTAAAAGTTGATAGGAGCAGTTCACATCCACTGAGAGTCTGCTTGATTATGAAAATCCAAGAAAGTAATACTGCTTGCTCACATGTTCGAAGGCCAGCAAAGACTACTTTGCACCAAAACCTTGCATTAACTTAACTTTCTTTAAAAGCATGACAGATTCATCAGAGCATACTACGTAGCTTAACAACCCAGGCTGACTGCCTGACTTCAAGCCCAGCTCAGAGAGTATAGGAGCAACTTGTGTTCCTCCTGAGGGCAATTCTAATAAAGAACTGAGAGCTGTCCCCTACTGACCAGTCACCAAGCAAGACACAACAGCTATTTACAGAGCCATCTGCAAGAAGTCAGCGTTGTCTCACTCCCTCCAGTACTGGCCTCCTCCCCCCTCCCTCTTGGTCTGCATGTCTCGACATATGGAACCACCTTCTTGAATCTTTGCCTTGTTACTTCTGCCATTTCAGCATTCATATGAGAACTTCTTTCACCCCCCACACACCCCTTCACCCAGCAATAACTTCAGCACACTGCGGGTAGAGTTTGTCAAAAAATACTACACATAGCATTCTGCAAATTACACTCTCAGTTCTTGATGTGCCTCTTAAGTGATGCACTTCCCCTCCCTGTTCCGCTCAAAAGCCTGCCAATAATGCCCTGAAGTCTCATTTTCAAAACTGTTTTTAAAAAAAAAAAAAGCATCTACTATAGCTCCGAATTCATATTAAGTTTCTGAAAGTATCTTGCCGCCTTAGTTTGCAATGTGTTTCTAATGCTACAAATCACTTTCTTCCTCACTACACAACCTGAAACTCATGAAGATTCTTCATTTTACCTCTAGGAACTGCCTTATCCATTTCACATGAGAAAGGAAAAAGCTTAACCCCGATTAAAGGAAATTGCACAGACAGAGACGGTGAGTAAGCTATGAGCAACTGTCCAAAGATTTTTTTTTAACAAAAGAAAACTCGCAAAGATAGTTTCCATCCGTTTTTATTAGCTGTAGTATTGTATGTACTTAGAAACTTCAGTAAACTATAGAGTTGATGAGACTGTAAGAAGAATGCAGTCAAAATGAAGCAGCTTTAACCTATCACAGCATCCACACTGTGCCAACATAATAATTATGAACGTATATGACTATATAGTAATGCCAAAATAGCCACTACATCTATTATCGATATGGATAAGTAGTGTAATCTTATTCATATATTTGAAGTCTAGCACATTTCGCTTTCCTGTTAAATTTAAAACAGTACTTTTTTTTATTACGGTGTACCTTACAATTACGTAGTTATTAGTGTATCTACAGTACATAATCAAGTATCCAAATACACACATCAAATATATAAACCACTGAGTCCCATACAGTGGAAATATTTTGTCCACAGCTTCAAGAATTATGAGCAGATTTATACAAGTGTGAGAAGGCAACTGTGTTGCAAAACGGATGACGTGTAGAATGAAGTATATGCTACTGTGGCTTATCTTTATTTCAGCAAGTAAAAAAACCAACACCCATGCATTTTGATAAAATCTTAAGGAACAATTATTGACACATTCTCCTCTGTGCACGCTAATATTAGACAGTTAAGCACAAGCACCTTGTTCAGGAAAGTAACTCCCATTGTCAGTCAAGAGAAACATAATCTGAAGATTCCTGTAAAATACTTTCCAAAGCAAACATTTTGGTAGCGTACATACTCCTCCCCACCAGCATTCCTCAAAGCATCTGACAACTATGTGCAGGATAAAGTATTCTTTTACATCTAAAGAGAGACCTTTTTTTGAAGTATCACTTATAAATATGAAGAAAATATGGAAAATACAGCAAACTACTTGTTTAATGGACAACCCGTCAAAAAGGAGTTTCAAGACATTTCAGTATACAGCAGGAAAATTTACACTGTCTTCTCTATAGTACAGAACGACAAAACAGCTCATTTTTATTAGCATACTGTATGCAGATCTTCATTAACATAACTCATAAATAATATTTTACACACTATTCTTGAAAAAACCCAACCCCAAAGCATGTTGCTTTGCAAAAGTAATTTCAAAGTCATTATTCTTGACCATGTTTCTCTTTGTAGTTTAGTTGCTGCAGGACTATTTTTTCCAGTCCTTCCGTGCCTCTGTCTAACCACAAACTTTATTGAATCACTCTGTGGATTGTGCATTTCTTTCTTAAAAGGCCTTTGCATTTCTCAACCAAATATTTATGCTTTCAACGATATCACAGTAAGTTTCATGTCAGTTTTTCAGTAACAGGATGTAGCATTTATCCATAGATATAAAAACCTTCAGACCCCCTCACATCATCTTCTGGATGAACCCTCTGCTATTAAGCAAAACAAACTCTGATAATTCATATTTTGACATTTCGGTTAAAGAATTAAGTTGTTGTTCATGAATGACAGTAGCATACACCAAAGAACGTATTTCTCATCACATTTTATGCACAGCTGATGGTTAATAGACACATTAAATAACAAAAACACATTTAAACATTTGATTAATACAGTGGAAACTGCACATTAAGTTTAATTAGTTGATCTCATGAATGAGCAACGGGCATTTTTCATCTAGCCAACTGCTGTTACAGATTTAAAGTATCTTTCTTACCTTCTGAAAAAAGTCTTCCCCACTTTTCCCTTTGCCTTCTGCAGCAGCTGTAAAACAAATGCGGGATGTGGTTAGGAGAAAATGTACAGGTTAACATATAGAAATTACCAATGAGTACATGCTACTGTGAAATTATAACTCCGAGTAATTATTTCTCATGCAATAAACATTTGTCAACAACTGAGTAATACCTGGAACAACCTTTTGTAAGTCACTTGCTAAGGATGGAGTCCAAGCAGATGTTCGTATTTGCATACTAGAGCTATAATATAATGATATATATTTTAGTCACAAAGTAAATATGGTTGTGTAAGACATTCATACTGCGTACTTTGCCATGTAATTCTAACAACAGGAGGATCAAGAGAAAGCTAGGATGACACAAGATTTGCTACACCAAGATTAAAAATCAGAACCAAAACAAGCATAAGCATTACAGTAAGCCAGAATCATGTTAAAAGTCTGCTATTTTTTATATTGAAACGAAATATAGAGCTACTGCTATTGGGTTTACTGAGACCTAGAAAGTGCCACAAAAATCTGAACACTTATTAGCACTGGTAAATTTTGCTTTCTCACTTGCTTGCTATCCAGTGAAGTTCTGCAACAAGTACTTCCCACCAGCCAATGTTTATGAGCTACTGCATTCAGAGCAGCTGACAAAGGGCAACCCTAGATACTTCCACCAGAAATGGTGCCATTTTACAAAGCAGAGGCACGAGCACATTTGAACATTTTGAGAACAACATTCAAGACAGACAACTTGAAGCCAAAAGCGGCACTGAACATGGTTACCGGTAGGGCTTGGCAACTGTGGGAAAAGAAGCACTTGTTACGCAGGGAAAAACTGAGATTTCACCTTCTTAGCCTAGGAAATCTAAGGCTGAAAGGTCAAAATCTCAATTTCCGATGGTGTTTCTCTCCACACCAAACCTATTTGGAGGAGAAGAGGCAATGGAGAACACCACCCTCCTCTTTACACCCAACACACACCTCTTCCAGTACCAACTGCCCCAGTGCAAAAGGCTAAGTGGGGGGGGAGGCCCAGGACCTCAGCTTCAAAGAGGGTGCACAAGGAAATCGGGCATTGCCAGACGTACATATGCCAGCACACCAAAATGCTCCCTCTACTCTGGGGTCTCACTGGGATGCTTATATTTACATAAAAGGATACACTAACAAAAGGAAGAGTGAATAATAACTAAATACATGTAGGCTATAAACAAGAGTATAGAGCCTTCAGAGTACGTTTCAAAAACGGCACCGGGAACACCACAGTGGCAGAACAAAACATCACTGTAGAACACAACTTGGAAGCTCACAAGAAGCAATCATATAATTCAGTGATTTCAAGAGCAAGACCTGGATTAGGGCCTGGATTATATGTATTTAAACCCATAATTGTAAATTTAGTTAACATAAATGATTGCACTTAAAATGATACAACTGTTTGCATACAGCTTATGGTTGTAGCTTATCTATGTTGCAACCTGAGACCTAGCAACCAATTAAAAACACAGTAGCTCAAGCTGATTTCAAAGAGGATAATTTACTTTTCCCTGAAGAAAGGGATGCCTGCAAACAAAGCTCCAAGTGCAAAAGAACGTTTCCTGAATGGTACTGGATTATTGAAGAAACTCATTGTCATTGTGATTTTTTCTGTATTTCTCATGTACAAAACAAACCTCTAGCTCACCCCATCACCCTGGCTTCAAAACTCTGTTTCAGGTACTTAGTTCTCCCCACTCTTCTGACTATACAAGCAATTCCAAACTCTTAAGCTAATGTTAACTCAGTTAACACAACCTAAGAACAAATGCAACCGAGCAGACACAGGCTAGAGGCATGAGATGACTTTCTGTACCCCAGAGGAGGCAATGCCACTACATTTTAAATAGGCTTCTCAAAATACCAATAACAACACTTAAATACCATGGAGAAAGCATACACCAGGAAGTTTCATCTAATACAGTTCAGAAGTTCATGTTATTTAACTCAAGTGTATTCAGAACAGAGGCAGTGAATGAAGCCTGTCAAGCAGCCATCCTGCTGCAGAGCAATTCCAGACTCTGCAATTCACAAGTCTGGGAAGAAAACAAAGCCCATCTCACCCTCAAAACCTGCAAGTGCCTGTAAGAGAAGCATGAACCGCTGCATGTTTCACCAGAACAAGGTTTTCTGGGAGAAGAGAAAACAATTGGAGAAGATTTCAGTTTTTCAGATTTACAAGCTACAAATATTAGCAGAAAAACTCAACTTTCAACAGCAGCCACTTCATAGACACATGTTGTTTTACAAGTTTTCCATTAACTCAGGAATAACTATGAAACACTTTGGGGAACTGAGGAGTACCACCACACTATTTCAAGTGAAACATGGGACCAATATGCTTTTAATCAGAGGGTACAGGAGATAAATCGGAGATGAGAACATGACAGATGTGAGGCTGAAGTTACAGTTTTGAGAACAGACAGATTTTGTTCCAGCTGCAAATACATGATTTCTAAACTGAATAAAACAAGAGATGGCTTAGATAATAGCAGTGATGCTCTGCAGGACACTTAAACAGAATGCTGACAAAGCAAATTCCAAGCTTTTTATTGAAGGTTTATTTTTAATCTGAATCATTCTGGTGACCTGATTTACAGCTTGGCCCCACCAACAACTGTATGGCACAACAGATGGACTCCAACAAGCACGGACATAGTAAGGAAGAAGAGGGAATGAGAACATCCTAAACTGGATGTAAAGTGGCACTTTAGAAACATCTTTAGTCAATAATCAGTGGTTTTAGTTGTTACACCATACTATAAAGATATGGTCTTTCATTATAGCTTTTCAGCACGTAGGATATGTTTTATGGTAACCCATTTTTCAGGTCTCATGGTATCAATGAAAAGGCGGGAAAGACTGTACAGTGTTTTTTGGAAAAAGACACTGAGTTCAAGGTCTCTGTACCTTAAAGCAGTTCTTCACATGATTGAAACCATGCTGTACCATACCGTATTAGTATTTTGTCACTTTGTGTCCCTGATACAGCACTATTTAATCCATAAAGAGGTATGCCTCTGATCATTTTTCATATAAACTATTTTATGTTTAGTTAGCTGATCTAGTCATTACCATCTCCATTGCGCACTGAGTTAAAAAAAAAAAAAAAGCTGCTCAGAATTGCAGCCTAAAGTACTGAGTTACACTTAGGATGGTACCTTTCACTGTGAAAGAAAATAATGCCTAAAAATTTGAAGACGGACTACATGAAGCAGTATATTATGTTTCCTTTTAGGTTAGCTATTCTCCAGCTATTTCCTCCTTTTGTCCTCCCTCTTCTTGATACAACTCTTTCTACCAATTATATTGGTTTACTCTTACTTTACTTGCTTCCTAAAATTTGCTTTGTTATTCCTATGAGGAGAAATTACAGTTTAGAAAAACTAAATTTCATCCACAGCTTATGAATTTTGGGATGCTACCCATAATTACATACATTTTAATCTATGTTTACCTCCACACTAAGTACCTATATTTAAGAAAGTTTCTAACATGCGTGCAAAACATTACTACTCACATGACATTATCTTGAAGTCCTTCTTCCTCTCCAAAGCAGGCAAAGCCAGTTCTAGCACTTCTGAAAACAGTAACAGTAGCCAAACACAAGGGGAAACTTATCCATTTCTTTCATAATTGAAAGGCTAAACAGATTTTACTAAAACAACAAGACAAACCCAGCATCTTTTGCAGGGAAATGAGCAAGAGAAGCATTCCAGAGTTAGGAATTTTATGCACAAGTCATTAAAAGTGGAAACCATTTACAGTGACCACTAGAACGAGCTGCAATTTAGTAACCATGGAGGCTTACCTCAAATCAGATAAACTGAGATAAAAGCAAGCGTTAATTTGTATTTAGGAAGAAAGTCCAATAGGTCATTGCATCCTAAGCTCAAGTTCTTTCTAAACAAATGTTGAGTATTAACCCCGACTCTCAAAATAAACCTCATCTTTGAAATATCATATTGAGAAGCTCCAAAAGTTTACATCTGACAGATTTACCCTGGCATATGATTTGAGTAATCTTCCTCACATTAATTAAGATTTTAATATGAAACCAAACTTTCTTCAAAAAGCAGGAAATCTCCAAGTTCTCAAACACCAAAGAGAACAAGCCTTAAGCGGGAAGCTGAGAGGGCCAGCAGCGCTACATAGAAGGCACAATGTGGCCCATCTCATCGTTAAATTTGAAATAAGCTTTCAGATTTTAATAGACAAAGTTTTGCATTTTCTTTGTTACTGGTATGGCATTTTGAAATCATTAATTTACAAACAACATTAAAGCCCAGCACTTAAGTCACCATCACTAATCCTGATGTAGGAAATATGTCAACAAGTGCAGTTCAGTTATTTCACGGCTTGCTAAATTCCACTTCAAATAATGATTAAAAAACACTTTTATAGCTTTCTTCCTACAGATGCAGATCACTAGAGCCCCACTATCATCAGCTGCTGTGAAAATGTTTTCAAAAGACAAGTCCAAATAGTTACTTGTGGAAGACAGACAGACTTTGGTTTTATAAGAACACTTTCAGCCACCAAAACGAAAGCCTTTGCTGCTCACTTCCAGCTTGTGCTGCCCTTTTTTGTTTGATGGCACAGCTTTCTGTGCAGCCACGGCAAGGACCAGGTCTAGTGTTACACTTGGTAGAATGAGTAGCATTTACTGGAATAGCCCCCCAGTCTTACTCAGCTGGAAGAGAGATCTTTGGGGCTCACTTAGCTGGAAGCTCTGGCATACACCAGCTGAAGGTGTTTGGGCAACCACGGCTTCAAGAAGCAGTAGCAGACAAAATTATCTTTTTTTAAGTCTTCTCCAGAACCACAGGCTCCTCTGCCAGCAGGACCAGGCACCACAAATACGACCCGAGTAGGACAAGAGCAGTTAACAGCGCATTTTACAGCAAAAGTGCTACCAAGTCAATGAAAGTACTCCTTGAACTCCACTAAATGTGTACAATGGCAGCTGCACAACAGTGTCTCTAATGAGAAATAGGAAAGCATCAGTGCTTTGACAAGATTTCCAGGTGAGCTCTAGAAAGCCGTGCCTGGTTACCTGCCTTAGGAGACCACTCCACCAATGGTCCCTGACCTCAAAGCAGATTTGAGAGAAGCCACAAACCAAATAGTAATTAATACAGTGTACTGACTTCTGAGATGTTGATTCATTTCTGCCAACCTCTGCCACCCCGGAAACACTGTTTTCTTAGAAACAGTATTTATTTTATGGTATGGAATAATGACTTAACTGACCTTCACAAAAACTAGGATTATTTTTTACACAAAATGATAACTTTGGTTTCAGAAATACAGACGAAAGGCTATGTAAATGTGCATAATAAGCATTTTATATTTTAAGCTGTACTCTGTTTATTATAATTTCTTCCATACCGTGAAAAATTTTATATTAGGTTTTTGCTTTTCAAGATATATTGGATTGCCAAGGTTCCATCCAATACAAATATAAAATAGTTGAAACAGGTGTTAACTATTATGGTACCCATGAAGTACACCGCTTGTCTCCATCACCAAATCATAAAAAGCCCAATTGTAATTTCTTCTAAGTTCACATGGAAAAATGAATTTAAACTTTTACTTCAAATGTTATTTTAATTATGAAGAAATCATTACAATACAGGCCATATTTTACAGGAACTGAACCCAAGATACACTAAGTAAAGTCTTGTTTAAATGAATTATTGTAACTTTGTGTTAATCTCACACATCAGCTTTGTATCTCATTTTCTAAACTCTTGAAATTGTTATTGAAAACACAATGTAATGCGCATTTGTAAATTTGCCTTTATGTTGACCAGTAGCAAAACTTCTCCCTCTATCTGCATTGAAAGACTACATTTATACGAAAACACAAAAACATCTCCTGCTCTTCAGGTTTCAGCTATGATAAAAGAAAATCATTCCTTGCATCAGAACGCTCTTTAACAGGAGAGAGAACTAGATATTATTCCGATTTTAGCAAGACAAATCAACTTAACAGGATTTCAAGAAACTGTAGAATAAGATACCTGAAGGTAAGTAATCAATGATCCTTTACCTTTCCTATCCACTGAATGAGAAAAAATTAATAACACTTATGTTGAGATTGTTTTCATTTTAATTAGATCTGATTTTTTTCCTAAAACTGCCATAGAAACACACTAGCTGCATAACCAGGTTGCTTCTTATTTATTATTTTTTAAATGAAATGGACAGTTAATTCCTCCTTAATATTGAAAGCCTGAGCTATTTCTCAGAAGTTACCAAGCTAGTTATCATACACAAAAAACCCCAACCAAAACCTTTTTTCATTGCACCAGAAATCACCTGACAAAAAGGTTATGTTTTCCTGTGCACAAACCCACGCATACTCGGAAAGCTTGCTTATATCAAGCCAAGATGAAGAATTCCACCCCACTGGCTACAGTTAAGCCAGACTGCTGAAAATATGCCTTTAGGAAAAAAGATAGAGCCCATATTGTTAGAGAAAAAAAATAATCTAACCCTAAATTTAATTTGTTGAAATCCAAACAAAACTATTTTTCATTTTTTCTTGTAATTACAAATCTAGTCTCACCTCCAGTTTTCAGCTTAGAAGCTAAGAAGTTAGATAGAGAGACAACTCAGCTAAAATGTAAGGGTCTGGCAAGAATAGTAACAAGGCCTAAACAAACAAGAAATCTACACAACAATCAATCTCGAATACTATTTTTCAATTGACTTTCCAATAACATTACATAGTCTTCTCACTTTATTATTTATTATAATAAATTTCATGAAGTAACGTGTAACATATCATACTCAGTATTTTAGGGTCTCAAGTGGTGTCATAAATATGACAGTTTTCCAGAGTCAACAAATGAAAATCAGGCATTTAAAATTCATATGTAAAGCAACCTTTAGCTTTTGAGAATGCTCACCATAGACAAGGCAGAGTAAAGCCACAAAGTCAACTGGAGGTATCAGAAAAAGGGGGTGGGCAAAGGGAGACAAAACCCAAAATACTCAAGTTGTTACTGACACATTCAACAACCAAGAAAACTAGCAAGAACGTACCTGTCCATATACCATGCTGACAAATTTGTCGTCAGGATCTACATGATACCTAGAATATTACAAAAACTACCCAACATCTACATAGTCTGTGACAAAAGGTCTCTTGGACTGAAGGCAAAATAAGAGTGTCACCTTATATTAAGAAGTTACTGAAAAAAAAAACCCCACCCTAAGAACAATGCAAAGACATATGATACAAACTTAAGATGTTTATATGGGCGCATTCTTCCTCTGGTAGAGGAGCCAAAGACGAATTGGAAGAATTTCAGCATGCTCAGTAAATGACAATAGACTGTTAAAGATCTGGACATTTTTGGGTGGGTTCCACTGTATCTCCTTCCGTTAGGAGGAACTTGATACCCAAGCTACTAAGCTATCCATAAAAAGGCCAGATGTGCCTAACTTCTGACAGACATTAATTCTGGGAAAAGAGCAGACTGAGTATAAGATACTCTTAGCCTGCTGTCGAAATACAGTGTCTATGATCCCCCTGGAAGTCCAGTGTCTATGGCCTCTTTTCAGACTACTTGCTAGCTGGATGAGGTTCCTTGGATCAAGGCCTATGTCATCTGAATGTGCATGTAAATACAGACAGGTGAGAAGTTCATAGTCTTCATTCTCTCCTTAAGCCCACACTTACTCTCAGATACAGAATCATGAAGACAATATAGGCATATTCACTTATTAGAATATTTACTTTTCAAAAGCCTTTTTTTTCCCTTGCATACTATATGAAAATTAATATTGTTGGCAAATAACTAAAGCCATCCTACAACCAAAATTCATAAAGTTCATCCATCCATCATTTGCAATGAATAAAGAGAACAACAACGCAAAGGAAAAGGACAGCTTAAAATAAACTATGCTTACTTCCACTACTTCTGCATACACTGCCAATAAAGAATGCGAGGAAAAAAAAAAAACTCATATACACTCTAAAGACCAAAAAGACATTGATTTTGAACAAGTATTCCTAGAAATTTCCTTCTAGTTTCCATAGGGACTCCATGGATCTGGTGACTAATAGCATCAGGGGATGAAAAAAAAAGAATAAAGATAATCAAGTTACACTGAAGGCTACTTGCCATGTCAATTCCCCCCCAGATCAATATTTTTAGAGTTGCATATCTATAAAACTCTATCCAGAACCAATAATCTAATACATAACAACTGTAAATTTTAGATATCTAACAACAGATTTTTCTAATTTTGCAAAACAAATTTATCTCTAGGGAAAATGCTGTCTGCCAAGTCTCTGCATAGAGAAAGTCTGTTTATTTGTTTCTTTTTATAGCCAAGTCTCAGCTTGAAAGCAGGCTGTGAAGTTGGGGTTGCTTTGGGAGCCCCTTTTTCCTTGTTAGAAATCTCTCCTTTGAAAAGCACACATGGATCTAGCTCATCCGCACAACCACAGAACGCTTCCTTATGCGAAGTGGAGCACAGTCGAGTGCATGGCACAAGATTTCGGATTTTAATGAAGATAATGAAGTGAGTGCTTTGCTTCCTGCCAGCTGCTCTTAAGAACGAAGCCAGAAGAACTGACTAGCTGTCAGCACTGTATTACCTGATTAAAACTACTCTATTAGCTGCCTCGGATTGACACTTGTTCACTATTAAAGCCCCAAACACCCTGTCATCCCTATTACTTTGCTTCTCTTTCCTTGCATATGGAAATCCCAGTAACAAAACTTTCCCCTTCACAGCTTGATTATCATTGCTATGGTAGAAGTGTAATCATAGATCAGGAAGAGGCCAAAAACCAAAGAGATTACTGGCAGTCTGTCCCAACCCTGTGCAAGTCAATTCTTCTACTCTGTGCTTTAGCATACTGGGGAAAATATTCCTGGAAGTCTCCCCCGTCATCCTTCAGATGTACTCAAGGACTTTTGCTGTTTCCAATAGTAGACATGCCAGCTCATGTTTCTAGATGAAATTTTCAACTACTTCTTCCTTCATACAAACTTTTACCAACTTCTTTAGTTTGATACTAGCATTTCTAGAGCCTGTTCTCACCTTTTGAGTTCTGTCAAAAATCAAGGTTGAAACCAAAGCCTCTTTTCCCTTAGAATACTCAGTTGCTCAACCACAACCTGATAAACCAAAGAGTAAAGAATCTCTTTGGAACTCACTATATATCCAACACTTTTCTTCAAAAGACTCTCCTGAATTCCTGATTTCAAAGACTGACAAGAGATTAAATCAATAGCCCTCCTTCTGGGAGCAAAGGGCTTGTTGGAAATTCCTTAGCTTATAAAAATTCAACAAAGTCTAAAAAAAAAAAAAACAAAACACCAAACCCAAAACCCAAACAACTTCACTTAAGATTCTCCTTAAAGCATACGGAGTTTCAAGCGAATGCAAAGATCCCGTTTCAAGTTTGTAAGCACTTTAATTGTATTGTAAAAGGTTAAAATTATAGAAGAATATCCACGCAGAAAGTGTAGGCAGCTGCCAAGACTGTAGGAAAGGAGACGAGAATTCAAAGGAAGAAAGAATTCAAGAGAGGGCATCCCAACTAGAGGGCTGCTGGTCATAAAAGATACTGAATATTTTTCTGAAACAAGAACAGTTGGCACATTACCGTAAGCATTCATAAATTAAATTTACAAACTTAAAATTTTAGGTTTTCCTTGTTTTAATACCAGGACTTAAAAAACACTGTTAAAGTTCCAGATGTATTATACAAAGTTAGAGAACATACTTGATGTGGGCAAACTGAGGTTTTCTTTGCTTTGTGAAGGGGTTTCTTTTCAAGAACAGAAACCTAACTTTTGATAATTTTTCATAAAGAGATTTCCAGATTACTATGGATTTCTTTAATTATAAGCAACATTTTTCTTCCATTTTAGTCAATGGATAAAGACAGCTTTTCAGCATCTAAATATTTTAGTAGCTGAGTTTAACAACCTATTTCTAGTTTCTCTTAGCACAGAAAGAATTTGTATCTGTGCTACAGATTAGTTTCACTTTTTAAAAAGTGAAACTTTCAAGCTCTGTCAATTACGATGAGATAGCTTTATTAAGATCTATGGCTATTAGCAGGAGTGAAACCCAATTAAAACATTACATTAAAAGTACATTCATGCACTGTAGCTTACCCCAGTATTCCCCCCCAGTTTGGAGAAAAACATTTTTTGAAAATATATTGGATACAGTGCTAAAAAGGGAAGGGAATGATTCATTCTAACATTCATAAAGCATTGTTGTTATCTAAATATATAATAAAGCATGTGTGACCTCAGTCTTCCTACATTCCTTGGCCAAGCTGCCCTCCAGAAGGATGCAAAGTGGAGTCACAGCCCAAGAAATGTCACCTCTACTGAGAAGTGAAGAGGAAAGAGGAGGTGGAGGTGGTTTAACTTTTCTTATTTTATTCAAGGAGTTAGTTGTCTCCTTTCCTTCAAATGGGCCTTTGTGCATTTCAGTTTTTCAGGAAATTTGGGAACCTGTGGTCACAATGATAGGCTGGCCAGAAACAATTTTCACGCTGTATTAATTTGTTCCAAATTCTTTGTAGGCACAAAACTGACAGAAGCAGTCAGTGGCCAGCCATGAAGTCAGCAAGAGAGCTCTCCCACATTAAACACAGTCTAGATAACATCAATTCCCTTGACCCATGATCCAAAGAGAGGTAGTTTTGGAGGAGACAGCTGGAGAAGGGCTGCTCTGGTAGCTGTAGGAAAATCTCACCAATATCCCATAGGACCCACCGCTGTTATAAAATACTTCTCATCACAGCAATGAAAAGCTGTTTTTGCCAGCAACCGACTTTTCCATTACTATATGCTTACTCCCTGACACAAGGGAAGAGATCAAAACAATGTGGTAGGGTTAAGCTATTCCAGCCACGCTTTCATCTTGCCTACCTCAGCTGACTTCCTTATTGTTATTAGCGTATGAGCTGACACGCACTTGGCTCACACTGAATTTGGAGACTGTTGTTATTCACCTAGGAAGATATTTAGTGAAAGGAAAAGATGGAAGACAAAGACCCATCTTTTAGGCTCTAGCATTTTTCCCCTTCCCTGCAGCCTAGCCACCATAAACACTCCAGAACGGACAGGACAGCTGATTGTGACAGCACAGGGATAGCTCACATCTGGAAAGGAGTCAAACCAGCTATGTAAGAGTAAGAGAAGCAAGAGATTTAAAGCTTGGCATTTTTTCCAGAAAGCTCTGCAGTGGGGCTGCCTTCTTGAGTCACTGGGTGCTGTGAGGGCTCAGAAAAAAAGCCCTTGAGTGCCTCAGGAGGCAGAACCTCTTTTCCTGCCAGTGCCCAACAGATGTGACTCTGCCCCCAAGCCAGAGTATCCATTTAACAGAACTTGCTGTTTACAGGGGGGAAGAAAATCATAATATCAGAAGTGCCCCAGGGGCTGACAGAGGATAACTGCCAAATACAAAAGCTCTGCTCTCAGCAGATTGATGGCTGGGGATATTCTTTCTATTTGTTTAGTGTTCAACTCTCTCTCAATGCACAACCTCTTTTCTTGTCAGGTATGCGGACAGATACAGTATGATTCATTACATGGGAGGGAAGAACCCAGCAAGGCTGTAAAAAAATTAGAAACAAAACCCCTACAGATTTGGATAAAAATGTACACAATATTTTTCTGATGGCCCTGCTTTGTTATGAGTCATTCACAGATGTGGAGTTACAGGAGAGAAGCCAAGATTAAGTCAAAGACAAAGCTTTATACAGGAAACCAGTTTAAGTCTGTTGCAATGCAAGTTACATACTGAGCTACAAGGAAAAAGCACCTTTTCAAGCAGTAATGAGACACTGCACGTATCTGGAACCATTATGATGAATGAGATTCTGCAAATACATACGGATGGGGAAAAACACCTTAATTTTGGAATTAAGTGGTCTCTTCCTTTTCTAAAAAGGAATCAATCCCACACTCTCTCCAGCTTCCTGGATGCAATTGGAATATTTGGAGAACAAAACACAAACAGTTCCCTTTTTCTGCCTACAAAATACTTCCTTTTCATTTCTGTCTCTTTATTGGAATAAAAAAAAAAACAAACAACTCTACAGCCTCAGAGTTTTTAAAGGGCACATGTTATGAATCCTTTTCTAGGCATCTGAGCTCCTGTTTCTGCACACCCACACAGCTGGGAACACCTCATGTGAAAAAGACCACACTCACAAATCCAGAGATCCAGGCTGGGTGGCATAATTTTTCCCTTAACCTGCAAGTCTGCCTTTTTCTGTTTTGTGTTAATTTGCTTGAAAATAGATGGATCACCTCAGATGTAAATTCTTTCCCAGATACCATTCACAGATCCTTTTATTCTTTTTGCACAACATCTCCACGTTCCTTACAAATTATTTAGGACTCGTGTCAAGCATTCAGTACCTGTTGTACAACAGGTAACCGGCATCATGAAAATAAGTTATATTAATTATAAAAAAATATATATATTACAAGTCTATAAAATTCCATTTCATACAGACGCATAAGATGCCTTCATCGATACTTCAAGTATTAAACAAATACAATTCAATCTTATTTTTATTACATTCTAATTCTAGGATGCAAGGTATGTGACTATAGAAGGATTCTCAAAGAGGGCTGTTAAATTTAGAATAACTGATTTCCAGTTCAGGGTGAGATTGCAAGTCGCTCTTCTGTATTAAATTTATAATGTGTTACATTACTGACACTACTACTGAAGCAGTGACCACTTGATATCAACTGTTGCTTTAAGCGTTTAGTAAAAGTAAATCAGGTCTTTTGTATCTTTTACTCCTCCAGAGTGAAAAAACAGAAGTCTAAGTTTACATGCAGAAAAATGGAAACCCACTTAGATACTTCATGAAAAGCATAACTGGGCTATAAACCTGTATAAAGCAGCAAAAGGCAAAAAGCTTAAAAAGCCAAGAAAAGCAGAAGATATTAACAGATTTAAGTAAGTACATGCATAAGTGCTGGGGCAAAGCATTGAATTATTTAGTTAATTAAAAACAGATAAAATACAAAACCTCATACTCTAATACAGAAGGTAAAATAAAATAAAAATCACATTTTAACATGTAACCCAGGTGACGGCAATGCATTGTATGTCTCAACTTGTACTGTTCACAGAAAAAAAAATTGTCCCAGTTTGGCCTAGATATCACCATAACTTAGATGACATTTGCATAAAACAAATTGTTTCACTCAGGAATGAATACAATTAGTTCTGTGCACTGCAAAATATAGAGCAAATAACATCAATGTGGAATTTGCAAGGTATTTGTGTAAAGACAGAATGGGATGGATCTCCCCAAAGGGCGGAGGTAGAGGAAATGAGAAACTTACCCAGACATCAAGTTTAGAGCTATATATCACCACAACAAAGTGTGCACTAATTTTTCACCCATATTACCATACATTAGCTAGGCAAGGAATCCAAATTATGTATCATCACAAAAACAAAGCAATATAAGTCACTTCACCAAAATAAGTTTACTCACAACAAGATCTTTCTGCTTTTAAGAAACTAAGGAAATGAAGTAATTGTTTAGGTAAGAAGATCAAAGAACAACAGAAGTCTAGACCCTTCTGGTAAAGGTGAAAAAGTTTTATTTTCACAGCTGGTTTTATGTCCACATTTTCAAGATCTACATGATTTTTTTTTTTTTATGAACAGTTCCCATATTAAAAAACACAACTGCTATATACAGCTGCCAAAGCATTAAACGATTCCATTTATGTGTATGCATATAAATAAAAACATACAAACATACACAGAGAGTGAAGAAAGAAAGTCATGTTATATAATTAGGATTTCTAGATACAGTTTACAGTAAGATAAAAGCCTGCACCGGTGTACATTGCAGTGGTAAAATTTAGCTGGGAGCCTAGCATCCATACCGGCTCAAATCACACCATGTTAGAAGTCATGGACTGCATTAGCTGTTAAAAGCAATTTGTTAGCTTTTAGTTCAGTGTTGTGGACTGCTTAGAAGAAAAGACGACAGCTAGCTTAGGACAAGCAAAAGCATTCCGGTGTTAGAGACGAAAATAAACTAAAACAATTGCATAAGTTTTATCTCCTAAGTTAAATTACTCCATTTGGGAAATCCTACCTGCTTCTTCACTGAGGCAAAGCTACAGATATAAACAATACTGGACTGAGACATAGAAGATGCATATATCCAGAAAAAGATTGCTTTAAATTGGCACCAGGAGAAAGCCTTCCACTGGACAAAAAGATGCAGCTCCACAAGAAATTCTGCACTTACGCTGGTAGAGTATCTTTTTATTGCCAATACGTTTTTCAAAGGAAATCTTCTACAAGATGTTTGCATTGTGGCAGCAAATCCTTGTGAACTTCAGGTGAACAATGATTTCATTCTTTCACCAACTATTTCTAGTTAATTTTTCCATCAATAGCTATGGAAAACTACCACACTTTCTCTACAGTGAACGAAGAGCTGAAGGACAGGAGGATAAATCTTTTCCATTGGGCAAAAAACTAACCAGTGGCATACTCCATTCAGTTTACTAAATATGATTTCAGAAAACCTAAGTATTCTTGCCAGACTAACTGTAAGAGTGGCATATAAAAGCAGAATTTCAAGTTACACAAGCAAGCAACAAAGTAACGTATTCATTACCATTTTGTTGAAAACTGCTCAGTTTAATGTTTTACAGTCCTAGGTGCTATAAATCCACCAGCTTCTCCAGACTGCCTTGGAAACAAGTACCTCCCAAGAATGCATGACACCAAGTATTACGAAGTGCTGCATATTACAGAGAGTCAAAGGAAAGACACTGTAAGTTAGTCACTTAATGGTTAAAAAAAAAAAAAAAACAAAAAACAAACAAACAAAAAATCTTCTTTGGCAGAACATACAATGATGTGTATTCAAATAGCTCAATGCTATTAAGACTTGTCCCTCAGAAAGACCTCAAAGCTCTTCTGGAAGTTACATACAGACATGCTGGAAGCACTCATCGCCAAGACTACATATGAATGGTGGAAAACTGATAAGAAGGTTTCACTCCCCCATTCACCTTAAAGAACTGATCTAGACGGTTAGCCATCTTCACACAGGGATCTCAAGAAGATAAAGATTAGTCAAGGATGCAAATTTTGCAGTACGTGAACAAATAAAAATATATTAACATGCTATAGGAATAAAGATTATTATCAACTTTATAGCTCAACCATCAAACGCCACGTGTACTTTTTGGGCCGTGCTTTCATAAACACAAGCATGCTGAAATCACTTTTTCTTTGTTTCCAAATTACGTATTCTGGCTACATGGGAGATGTATAGAAATACAAAGCTCCTCCCACCCAAGCCCTCTGAACAGACAGGTCTTCAGAAAGCCAGCTCTATGAGACGTATATTTCCTCATGACTTTCAGCCCCTAAAGGCAAGGTCCTGCTATAGGGTAGCTGAAATGCTCCCAAGAGACTGCAAAGTCCTGGCAACACCTTTGAACTGCTACACTTGCAAGATGTGGAGGAGAAAGAAAAAAAAAAAAAAAAATCTTCATTTGCACTTTTCGGTCTTCAGGAAGCAATCCTGCAGAGGACTGAAACCTCTAATAGGTTTGAGCAGTCAAAGCGAATATTGCAAAACTGCTACAGGTATCGGACTAATTCTAAATAAACATCACTTATGAGTATGTGTAAAAAGATTCGAAAGCCAGCCTTTGTGGACTGAAGAACCTTTTAGTCAAACTTTATTAAACTGAGTGAGGCATTTAAGAAACAGTCAGGAAGTGGATGGTTGTTTTGAATGTTTGTAAGTTGCCTACACAAACAGGCCCAAAACATGTTACTCAAATCATAAGACTCCTCTCTTTTTACACGCAAGGAAACATTGACTACAGTGTATGATCTCAAAGACTAGTATCTAGACCTCGGCTAGCTTATTTGTATTTTTATGGACACAAAGCTATTTCTAGAACTGTTGTTTAGAAGAAATATGTAAGCCAGAGAAATTCTACAAAACTCCATTTACACAGCCTTGTGATGCAGCGCAGGAAATGCTTAAGCTAAATTAATGATCACAAGTAAACAAGAAAGCATTGTTTTGTGATTAGACAGCTGTAGATCTGAGTTATGCAACTCATTTATCTAGTATCCTTGAGTATTTCTGAAATTACAGCTCGTCTTTTCCACTTCTAAGACTCAAGAAAGTCCTGTGCACAACAGCTGATACAATACCAAACCTCTTTAAGTTCATGCAAAATAAACTGGGAAAGAAACTTGTAAACTTAGAGGATATAAAATGTCAAGTGTGGGGAAGCGAAAAATTAAAACAAAGAATGTGCTATTTCTGCCAAAATCTAGAAAAACAAATGATAAAGAGTAAGGAACTAATATTTGGCGTACTTCTGCCTCCAGTTCCTGTGTGGGAGCTTTAGCTCAAGAAACACTGTATTTTTGCAAACAAAAACAGTACTAAGGAGCAAGATGTTAGTGCAGCTGACTTCATGTAACACTGTTTTCAGGTATAATTTTTTACCATTTCTGCTCACTATTATTCAACTCATATCCTTTCAGTAAAAGTTAATGTGAATGTTTTTTCTTCTGTGTTACGTCAAGTATCAACCCCTTTTTTCGTGTTTACACAGTAATAAAGCAGCTTGTACACAGGAGAAACAAATGTTAATCAAAACACAATGTGTAGCAAGAGCTTTAGTACCTCATAATGCACATTTAGAAATGACCTCAAACATGACTTAATATTTTGAATTGCCATTTTTAAGTGTCTGTTGATGAGCACAAGACACATCTCAGTTAACGATGAAACGATAGTAAGCATCATAACAAGCATTTATCATGTCCCAACATGAGATTTACCAGCATAAACAGTGCCCTCAAAGTCTATATTTACATTTTCTTTTGCATGCACATTCAGTACTAAAGCAAAAAGCTTAGAGTCTCAAGTATGGTAGTAAGTGCCTCTTTACGCAAGCAGCATACCACCCTACTCCTCTTAATAATATTCAAAGACAGCCTACAACACACTGAATAATAATTGGTAAGACTTATAGCCCTTTCAAATTAGAGCAGATTTTAAGCACTGGGGTGACAAATACAAGAGTTGTAGTTCTTTATCACTAAACACAGAATGATGTTACCACCTATCAGTATAAAGCACTAGGGACTAAATATTGTGTAACATCTCTCAACATGTTGTACTTGCAAAATATCCCAGTTTTTGTAAATATTGTCCATGTGTTTCATGCCTGCAAAAAGTTTTTGCCAAAACACTCACTTTTTAAGTGACATGGAAATCTCACTAATTTGGAAGGATTGTCAGTGAACCAACGAGAAAAATCAAGTATACTTTAAAACCCTGTTACCTGCCAATTTGTGTTCTTCAGAGTAGTCATAATTAACTGAAATAATTAACGCACACATCCAGATCTAACTGTTGAAGTTGACCTGACATAGTAAAAAAAAAAAAAGATAAGGCTTAAGATACATTTTAGGAGCATAATGTCACTCTGGGGACTTGATAGTGAATAAAACCAAAACCAGGCCAGTTAGGCAAAAAATATTAACAAAGTGTTATCCAAGAACATGTAAAGATCAGATTGCTATGGCAGCAGATAATGTTAGACTGTTAACTACAGGAAAGTTTGCTTTTATTTAACAGGTACATAAGTATTGATAAAGATATTTTAAAATAGGCCAAGAAATAACTAACCTAAAACATCAACTTCAATATCAAGTTAGCCCAGCAAAAGGAAACATATCCAAAAATCTTTTTAAAAGAAGCACAGCAGACAGCCACAACTGAGCAATGCTTTTTAAAAGAGACTGCTCTTGAGAGTAATTCTAGGTAGGACTGATAAAGATATGTAGTATCATTAAAAGGACTCCTTTATTTATGGAGCCACATTTGCTCCTGAGAAGTACCTAACTGCATTTGATCTATACAATGTAAAAAACAAGTGAGCATATACATATAATTTATTTTCAATTCAATTGTATAAATAAATTAATTTACAATAATAATATCTGCAGTTGATATGTGGGAAAATAGGACCACAGTATGAATGCTTCATTTCTAATTCAACAAAAGTTTTGTTTCAAACAGGCAAGGGCCTTTGAACTGCAAACCTTCCTAAAGAAATATAATCCACTTGAGAGCAGGGTGAAGTAGCTCAAGGTCAGCATTCCCAGACATAAGCTCGTACTGGGGTCAGGCTTCTGTGAAGGAGGCAAGTTATCCATCAATAAAAAAAAATTACTATATGCTTGTTTACAATAGCCATCAGTAGTATCTTCAGCCAAAAAAGAATGATATGAGCATTTTATTAGATTTAACAATAAGCCAAGCCTCAAGTACTCAGTTTTGCTGGACAGTGAAAATCCAATGGCACATTGGCAACTTGACAGCCAAGGGGATCTCAAGTTTTGTATTTCCGTGAAAAATAACCACCACCACCACCACCCTGGGATACAGATTGGTCAATAATCTTTATGTGCATGTACTTGGCTACTCTCTCCCCTAAACACCAGTAAGTAGTTGACTAAAAAAAAAAACAAAAAAAAAAACAAACCACACACAACAATGCCTTGCTCTAGTTCCTAATCAGATCCAGTTAATATATACTGAAAAAATTTGCTTTAGGTTTTCATTCTCCATCGAAGTCTGTAATAAGAGAATGATATGAGAAAATGATAAGCAATGAAGAGCAGGAATATAAACACCCCATTAAAAAGTATATAGTTTACCTAAAAGCTACACACACTAACTCAAGTCTCACTTTCCTTCTGAGTATTTTAAGCCACATGATTTTTCAACACCAAATTGCAATGCATAAAGACAAGTATCACAACCACAGAAAAATCTGAAATGTTTAAGTCCTCCATTACTTCCTCATGGCTTTATCAAGCCCTCACAAAAGAAATCTTTCATATGTTGGGTCTGATTTACGCTTCCAGGAAGTTCTGCAAGTTAACATCACCCTCTAATGCTTCTTCCTCTTATAAGTTAAGAAAAAAGTCTCCACTGACCAGCCTCTGAAACTGTGTTCTTCTCAATATATTGAGCCCTTTGCCTCTACTTCAGCCTTTTATTCACACACAGCAACTCAGGACAGAGAAAGCCAGGTCAGTATTCTGACAGGTTTGTAAGAACTATGCAAAGCCTAAAGTAATGCTGAATAATGCCACTAAGTCATCCAGGACCAAAAAAAACACCCCAAAAAGCAGGGGTGTGCCAGCAGCTGAAAATGGGAAATTTAAGGATATGTATCTTACTTAAAATTGCCAAGCCTACAATTTTTATTATCTACATTTTTTTTCCTAGGACAGAAAGGAGAGGATAGATCATGGAGCCCTTGCATCAGAAAATGCCTACTACTAAGGAACAGAAAGATTAAACAAGCAATTACAGTCTTTGCTCTTCGCCATGCAAAGCGAGGATACAGAAAGCTCTGTGGCAAAAAATAAATTGTCCACAAAAGATTCCTAACATTCCTTTTCCATTACAATAATATAGACTTCAAGATGTTCCACAACGTGAACTATAGCTTCGTGCCGTGCAAACCAGCTAACAGAAAAAGTACATTCTTCATGCAGTTACAATGGATTAGCTTTAAAACTAAGCAGAAAGGGAAAATTGAGGACTTGCTGCTCTAGTTCCTCTGCTGAATGTTTGGAAAGTTCATGTTTCATGAGTGTTTAAGCAGAATAAACAGTATCTCAAGGCTGCAGAAGACTGCACTCGAAGAGGAAGAAGGTTAATAATACTGTAAGTTATACTACTAGAGCTTTCTTGCAAATGTATCATACTGGAAACTTCCACTTCCAGACATGATGTATTTGCATAAGAACCAGCTCTTGAAATCTTAAAGGAGCCCTCATTTAGTAATCTTCAATCACAAAAGCATTGAGAAAGGATAAGGACAAGTAGTCAGCTCAGCTGTCACACTGCAGACGCAATGGACACCAGGAAAACGAGTATTTTAAGTTCAGAAAAATCCTCCTAAAGCAGAAGTATCCACTTAAAATAAGTAGCAGACAACTGCATTATGCCTACTCCAGAAAAATGGCAAACACAGCCCTACCCACCCATGACGAGTATCAAGCAAAGCCTCCTACTATTGACTTCATTTGACTGGGTCTTCCTAGAATTGCAATTAATCAGTAGGAATTTTCCCAGCTAGCAGAGACCCTGAGTGATTTTACATCAAGCCTATTTTTACAGTTGAAAAAAAAAAAAACCACCCTTAAGTCCAAATACTCACAGAAACACAAACCCAAGACTCAGAATACCATCTCCTAATACTGAAAACCAGATATTTTAAGAACAACAAAAAAATTATAATCAATACACACACTTTATTTACCTGGCCACATTCTAAAGATAATACTTACCATCAGTACTACTTATTCTTGAGTTCAAAATATTAACAAAGCGTAACCATCAGCTGCACGAAATAGCACAAATACAATGCATCAGATGTGGCTCCCATCTTCACACTTCATGTAATTCCATTATCTGAGAAAAAATAATTTCTTCTACCACCTATTCTTGAGATAAACATGACAGTATTGTATCTTCTACTATCCAAACAATTACTTTCTTGCCTAATTTATGCTTTTAAGCTTCCTTCATGCTGTTTTTACCATGGCTACTTCAACTATTTCAGCTGTCCCTTTAAACCAGAATTTGGCTATAGTTTGGGTTTTTTGGCACATTACTAAAAAACAGTGAGGCAGTGCATATAATTAGGGCTAATTATCTTGTATGGAGACTAGTAGTTTGTTCTGCAAGGACAGCCATGTAAGTATATAAATTATTCTTTTTCCATAGACACAGCAAAGCTCCCAAAGCTGTCTCGACATAGAGGAAATAACACTGCTATAGACAAAATAAGAGACAAAAAAAGCTCATGAGATGCTGAAAGTTTCTACAAAACTCTACTGCGCATAATAAAAAAATAATCTAGAATTACCAGAGGTGAAAATTCGGTCTACTGCATTTCTAGAGTTCATAATCTATTAAGACTGCCAAAAAAAGTAACATTTCCTGTTTGTAATTTTTTTTCCTTTTATTTTGGTTGAATTTGGGTTTCCTGCTACAGCTCAACTGTGTTTAACCATGAAATACTTTTCAGCTCTGTAAGTTGCTACCCTGAAATCATGAGACAGCTTGGCTACCTACAACCTTGGCAAAACCAATTTGCAGAAAATGATACAAATCTTTTCTGTAACTTGCTGAAAAATAATCACCAAATTTAAGGTGTCAGAAGCAGCATTTTGTTTTAGAAAAAAAAACAAATTGGCTTCTGTTCCCTAAGCTGTCACAGTGAGATGTTTACCAGCTCTAACTGTGCCTGCATGAGCTCACTTGATCACAGACTACAGAGTTTTCTCCAGAAATGAAAACTATACTTGCATTGCTAGAGAAATGGCATCAGGGAGCTAGCTCAAGCACCAATCCCTAATGTATTCAGTGTGGATGCTCAGTCAGCTGCCAGCCTTTACTTGCAGTAACTAACTAGTTCCTGCCAGAAAGTCAGAAAACAGCCTGTAGTTGAGCAAAAGAAGCTGGTAACATACTAGTTTGGACCTGCGGTCTGTCTGGGGCAGTAACTGCCACTACAGAAAAAAGTTCTAGAGTCATTAAGGGACATCCGAAAACTGAATTCAAAGTTACTATGTAACTTGCCTAAAAAACATGTCTTCATCCTAAACAAGCCTCTTCAACTCTTCGGCTGTCCTCAGAAATATTGGAATACTTTCCCTTTAAATTCAACAGTTACCTGAAAAGTTAAAGTGCCTCTGTATTTCGGAACCCAAACTAAAGAGGTACAGCCCAAGAGCAGAATGTTCGAGAAGGCTACATCATTTGGGAATTACAAGAGACCACAATGAAAGATTTTTCTAATTTAGAATTAGAAAAGACTATAATGTTTTAACTTTTGCTGACACTAAACTCCTTCGCAGAAAATAAAGTTACTTAGACGTTGTTAAGAATGCATTCTTATTCCTTTGACTATTAAAATTATGTAAGAAAGGACAAATTACAACATAATGATAAATACTAAGGACTTGATAGTGTTCCATAATAAGAAGCTCTGTCTATAACTTTACCATTACCATCATACTAAGGTAGTGATCTACCTTGAAAATATACATATTCCCCAAATTATTTTTAAATAATTTGCAAGATATTAAGATGATGAGTAAAACAGCACAATACCAAAACCTTACAAAGTGAATAATCAGCTGTACTCAAAACTGGTTAACTATAATCTTAAACAATAATAATCTCTAATGTTATCTAGAAGATTACAGAATTTATTTTATGGTTGTTGTTTTTATCTTTAGAGTAGAATGATGCAAACCAATGATGACTGAACCACAACCAGCAGCTCTGTATCATGGTCCTCCAGTTTAAATCTTTAATATGGAAGTCAATATGCACTGAGGCATCTTAATTTGCTGTACTGCTGTGAAGAGAAAAGGCTCTAGTCCCAACTGTCTTACCACTGCCTCCATTCCAGTAAAACAGATCTAATCAACTGAAGCAGCTCTCTTCTGGTATATGCACCAGATCTCCCTACTCAACACATCACATGGAAAGAAGGCAAGCCTGGGTAGGTAAGCAGAAAAGCATTTACACCAAAACCTACACTTAAATATAAGTGCTCAAAGCTCTACAACCGCTGAAAGGGCAGGGTAGGAGAGGAGGAAACAAAACTGAATGTTTGTCCAGCCCCTGTGGGTTCCCAGCTCCCCATGCCTGCCATTAGCCTGCTCTCGCTTGCATGAAGAACCAACAGCCCCGAGTCTGTGTACCAGCTGCAAAAATGCCAAAATGTGCTCCAATTGATCTTGATTCATCACACTGCTGGAAGGAGGCAGAACAAGCTGGTGAGTGGTTTCTCCTCCTCTGCTCTCATAAAACAGTACGAACAGAAAGAGAGTAGAAGAGAAGCTGAACAGAAGCGCCGAGAGCAGCTCCTCTCAGAACAGCACGTCTGGCCACCGCGTGACGTACGGGGAGATCTTTCCTGTGCGCGTCCAAAGCTACTGGACTTTTATAATCCTCTTAGTCACGTCTCCGTTTGCCTCTTGGGTCCCAAGATTTCCCACTCTAAAAATCTTTCCTATCCATCTGAAAAACTTGGCCTATACACCCTTCTACTAAAACTCTGGTCTGGCTAATCTGCACGGGCAGCTATGTAAATCTTTCCTTTAACTCAGCCACTTGCTTCTCCCGCCTTACTTGGTCCAGCAGCACACTCCTGCTAGACCCAAGCCACTACTCTGTTTGGACAATGAACACTCTTAACTTGTGCAATGTAGAAAGAAGGCAGAAGGGAAGAGAGACACCAAAAGCATCCAAAGTAAGCGGGCAGCCACAGCAGGAAGCTGCCAGCATGTAACCCTCTAACACGTATTAAAACCAGTCTCAAATGCTCTGCTGGCTATTCAAGCCAGAGTGGAAGGCAGTGCCATCACCAGCTCTGCAGCACCCTATTAAAAGATTCTTGTAAATATACATTTGGTATCCCATAAGGGAAAAAAAGTATATTTAATACTGTGCATTTTAGTAAACTAGTAATATTCAGCTCTCTCTATAAATACAGAAAATATACTTCCAGCTAGATATATACCACTTTAAAAAAAACTGAACTCAGATACAATTGATCTGTAATCAAAGTTCGCATGTTTCAGGTGGTAAGTCACCTAACTTACACTTAACATCCCACGGAATGCTATTCTAGCACTCACTTCTCCCAAACATTTACAAGAACACAGAATATAGAGTTTTGTAAGTGCTTAAATATAAACAAAACTTTATAATAAGCCACCCCTGCTTTTTTCACAGCTTAAACGTTTCCTCATGTTTCAAACACTGGAATGACTATTTCTGCCAAATCTCTGAACAATCTAAAGATGTCACTGAAGGCCACTTAAAGTAAAAAACCTGACTGCTGCTAAGCAACCCAGAAAACATCCCTACATGTTCAATTGTTCAGTGCATTAAAAAATTTCACACATATTGAGAATCCATGTATTCTGGACTCGAATGACAGTAATGTCTTCCACACAGAAGGACAAAGTTCTGCAGGATATGTTTGTATTTCAAAAAGGAATTGCTTATAAAGGACTAAAGATTTGATCAAATTTATTCACTGTTTTTGCACATGGAATAGATTAGAAACAGATTCTCTCTTATCCAATATTTTACACACACTCCAGAAGTAAATTTACTAAGGAAAAACAGCACTTATGTTTGTTTTATTAAAAAAAAAAGTACCAAGATTCTTTTCCACTATATAAAACAAAATTTTTAAAAAATTTATTCCATATCCAGACTCTTTAAATCAATGTTATTTTAACTGCTCTAACTGCATATAAACAAAGTCCATTTAAAGTAATTTAATATTTCACCGTTCTATAGCACTTCTCACCAATGGACGCACTTACACATTCAGAAAAAGTGAGACCAAGTCTGATATGTTCTTTGAAGTACATCATGATGAAATGAACTATTATCATGTCACAGTAAGGAGGACATGCATATGTACCTTTCATTTGAATTCCATACCAATACATATACATATTTGTTATTTAAATATGTATTACATACACAGATTTATTTTTTTTAATCAAGTGATTAACCTTTCACTCATCCTAGCTTTTGTAACACAGTACAATGTTCTGCACAGGAACTACCTTACAACATAGCTTCTGGTCCAATTAATTCAGCAAACAGTTTGTTGAATCCCAGTTTATATTCCCTAAAGCAATTCAATTATCTTACCATAAAGGTCATGGGGAATATCTTCAGAAGACATCAATCTGCCAAAGCTTTCCATAACATAAAAATGCATCACTTAATTGACCTAATATTTATTTTGGAATTACAGATTTCATTTTTTACATTTCTGAAGATGCTCAGTCCTAAGTTACCAATCTCATATATTCAACTGCCATGAATTTATTGCAGGCACAGTCTGAGCAGAACAGAGCCAATGAAAATAGATATAATCAAAGCCCTCCATTCACACAACGTTACTGGCAATAGGGAAAAAGGCAAATTTAAAGGTTAGTTTAAACCACTAATTCAGAGTGGCAATACAGATTCCTAAAACCAGACTTTGCTTAAAACGGAAAAAGTATCATCACCTGTAAGTAGAATTAAAAAATATATTTTATAAACAAAAAAGTAAGTGCTGAAAATATATTTAAAAACTTTGGAATATCTGGTATTCTCACCCTGAAACTTTAGCCTATCAATACAATTAAAAATTTTAAAACTTTATATAGCAAGATACTAATAGCACGGGTAGATCATACAACAGATGATATGTGTATGCACGTATTACATTAAGAAAAAAAATCATGTATGCTATACATACATGTTCAAAAGGATCGAAATGGCACTTTTTTTAAGCTAGGATAAATCATTAGTATTACCAATTTCTACCTCCAATTATCTATTAACATCGTTTCTTTCAAGCCAGATTTACTTCACTTAATGCTGATTTTCAGACATGTTATAGTATAAACTGTTTAGCCAAACTTCATTATAAAAATGTTGCAAGTTTTCCTCACAAGGAAATACAGCACAATTCCTTTCCAAGAATGAAGTTTAACCAGATGAAGCCCATGATCTGACCTGTTCCACAAGCAGCAGAATGGCATTTTGTTTTTGTTCTGCTAGTCATCTCATTGCTAGTACAGGCTATGAATCTAGTTTGCAGGTACTTCATATCAAGTAAGTGAGAAATAGCACAGCCCGATCTTTTTTTTATATCCATATTCAAAAATTATATATGTATTTCACTTGAATAATCTGAAATGAGGCCTCAGTGAGGGCTGGAGCACCTCTCCTATGAGGACAGGCTGAGAGAGTTGGGGTTGTTCAGTCTGGAAAAGAGAAGGCTCCAGGGAGACCTTATAGCGGCCTTCCAGTACTTAAAGGGGCCCTACAGAAAGGTGGGGAGGGACTCTTTATCAGGGAGTGCAGCAATAGGACAAGGGGTAATGGTTTTAAACTGAAAGAAGGTAGATTTAGATTAGACATAAAGAAGAAATTCTTTACTGTGAGGGTGGTGAGGCACTGGCCCAGGCTGCCCAGAGAAGCTGCAGCTGCCCCATCCCTGGAGGTGTTCAAGGCCAGGCTGGATGGGGCTTTGACCAACCTGGTCTAGTGGGAGGTGTCCGGGCCCATGGCAGGGGAGGTGGAACTAGATGATCTTCAAGGTCCCTTCCAACCCAAACCATTCTATGATTATTATTTTTTTTTTGGTCTTTCCTTGGCACTCTTTTATTTACAATTTTTGCTTTCAAAGGCTCTGTAATATTCTAGCATCAAGAAAAAAAACATCCTGTGGCACTGTAACTCTTACAAATACAAAATTACTCTTACCTTTACAAGTTAAAAAGCTTTTGAGAATAACAAAGACCTAAAGAAATGACCATCCCATAGCTTCTTAAACAATATGTTGGGCAGGACCACCAAAAAAAAAAAAATAAAATCAGGAAATCCTTTCTGTGGGATGGGAGGAAAAAAAGGTACCTACAAGAGCCACAGTATTACAAAGAAATTCTTCAGCATCTACATACTGCAAGCCTCACAATAACCATATAAGCACAAAGATTACTGCTTATTTTTCCTCGAAAACAATACTTACAAACCTGATTCACATCACACACTTTCAGCAGAAAAATGGAACCGAGACTCCATGAAGCCTCCCAGGCCTGGCCTGCACAGAAGTTTAGCAAATGGAAAATGCATGGCTCATGCTTCACTTGCATCCACACATGTTCCCAGCAGGCAAAGAGCCAAAAGAGGTTTGCTGTTTTCTTAGTATTTGTGAGAAAGCTTCTCCACACAAGTTTATCAAGTTTACTACATAAGAAGTATTTGTCACAAGGTTTACAGCAACCCTTACACACCAGGCAAGTATTGGAATTGCATAGGAACAGGGAATTTGAGACTGCATTGCGGCTGGCACTGCACTGACCAGCTTCCTACACCTGGAAAAAGGTTCAACTGTCAAATCAGGCTGGGGAAAGAAACGTAATTTAATTGAGGTCTTAAGGCAGGTCAATGGAGGATATTGCTCCTAGTCCAGTAACGTTTCTATCAGGCTGCATTTGTACCTTCCTAGAGATGGTGTAACAGCTGAAACATTTAACTACATACACACATGCCACTTATCAAGTGCTAACTATGTCTTCAAAAAAAAGAAAAAAAATCTTCATCTGATCACAGATTGTGTGTTTCCTGGCAAGTGACCTCCCAAGTCACCACAGTGTGCTCCAATAGTCCTTAGCCTCTAATAAAATGGGTCAAAGTCTGATCTTTAAAGTTCTAGGGGATATCAACCTGGCCAACTTTAAAAAAAAAAAAAAAACAACCCTAAGCATTAAAAATAGTAGCTTTATTCCACAGCATTTATAAAACTGTTGATCTCGAGATTCCAAATTCAGGAGACACAGCTGCTGGCAGCTGGCCATTTGGGAGGTAGTCAGAATGACTGGAAATCTCGTGCCTTTTAAGTGCAACATCTCTTATTGTCTGTCTTTCTCATCACAAGTGACATTCATGAACATTTTTTTAAAAACTCTTCACCCTTGAAAGAAGAGAAACCTAAAGAACAAGTTATCTCCCGTTTGTTCTTACTCACATGCACAAGGAAGAGACTTCCAGGAAGGGCACATTGAGCAACAAGTTTTTCTGTGGTTTACGCAACAGAATCCAAATGATAGAGATAACAGGACTGGGCTCCAATCTAAGCTGCATTAGGAAGACCTGTTTTCACAACTTGCTAACATGCCATCAGTAAGAACGTAAAGCTCGTAGGACACAGTGTAAAGCATAGATCGCATGGAGAACTACACCACTTGAACCAGCAAGGCCACTCCAATCCGCAGTCAGCTCCCACAGCTTGGCCACTGAACTGCTGGTTAGTTTACTCAGCTCCTGTAGCTGAACCCTGATGCCTCAGTTTAAGCTCAAGCAGTTAAGAAGCACGCACAAGCTAACTAGAGGTAATTACATCCTCATCTGACGACAACTTTAAAAGTCATTTGAAGGCAGCAGAGCAGCAATGCTCTATGTATTGCCACAGGAGACCTGTGTCCCACTTAGCCCAGCCAGGCTGCGGGTCCCCCTCCCACCAGGGATCCTCCGGTCACACTCCCATGGGCCAGAGCAAGACCGCAATCTGCAGCCAAACACAGCATCCATGCACCCCTCCTGGGGACGAGCACAGGCTAAAAGAAGGTGCCCACCAAGACCTGCCCTGGCAGCAGCTGCCTGTCCTGGACACTGTCTTCCCAGGGGCAGTGGGCACTGCCACCAGCACCCTCCCCAGGTACGGGCTGCAGCTGAGCCCGCGTTAGCCAGACCCAGCCCTGGCACACAACCCACCCAGGGTACATACTCATCAGCCGTGTGCACGCACGCTGCCGCCAGCCACACAGCAGGGTCACCACATGTCATCTCACGTACCAAACCCCGGACAGCATCGTTCAGGTTGGTGCAAGCAAATGATATATGAAATGTGCTGGGCATTGTCCCTTGTTCTCAGTGCTGCTTATTTAAAGCCCTGACTACAACAACACCTAACACAGACTATCCAAAATATTTCCTTATTTTTTTGTCAATATATAAATATTTAAGGAAATAAGACAGTATACAGCCTTAGCACAAGAGAGGATACAAGGGTGAAAAAAATAAAAAGTGGGCATGAGGAGGAAGAACTCAGCTGCCCCAACATTTTGATCATCACTATTCATTGTGAAACAACAGTTCTCAGGCAGAGGCCCGTGGTCAGCAACTAGTCTGTGAAACTGCATATCATGCATCAAAAAAATTTGGAAACACTATAAAATGGTAAACAATGACTTGCAAGATGATGACTGGCCTATGTTTAGGAGTCACCCTAAATTATAAAGCGGTAACTGTCTAAAGAACAGCAGTAACCACACTAAACAAATAGAACAAGAATAAAAATTTTAATAGTAGTGATTTTCTACCTGTTCAAGAGAACCACAGCTTAAAAATGCAAAGACAACCTAAATAAAATACTGATGGAACAGTCACAAGTTAAGTTTCACTGATATGACACTAAAAAGCATCAATAAGCAGGCATAAGAAATCTGAAGTTTAAAAAAAATAAATATCTAAATCCTACCGGGATTTTTACAGGTGGGATGTACAGAACATTTTTTCCCAGCAGATGTTCCTCACTGCCCTCGGGAAGGCAAATTGAACCCTATATTCAGCCACAATTTTATCGACCCTGAAGTACAGCTCAGGCTGCAAAGTGACACTTTTTAATACCGGTATCTGATCAAGCATTTACCTAAAAATGTATATTTATAGTCCTACTCAATACATAACTTTAATAAATACTATGTTCTAATATTACTGACTAATATTAGATTTAGTATTTTAACTCAAAAATCAAAAATGTAAAATTAACGTTAAGTTTGATAGTTAAGAATCCTTTGATTTCTTTGCTCTCCAAAAGAGAGATATTAGTGATCTCACTTCAGCACTGAACACTGCACAACTGACAAACCTCCAGATTTTATGGATTGTTTCCTTTCCAGAAAAAGGAGAAAAGTCATAAAATGAAATTTTGCCTCTTGCCGTGTCATTGGGCACCACTGAGAAGAGTCTGGTTCCCTCTGCTTACACCCTCTGACACACATACACAAAATTAGCAAGGTCTTCCCTTATTAAGGTCTTCTCTTCCCAAGATTAAAGCTAATTAGTCCCCAATTTCTCAGCCTTGCCTCCTATGTCAGATGCTCCAGTCCCTCAATAGCTTTGTGGCCTTTAGCTGGACTTGTTCCAGTATGCCCATGTCTCTTGTACTGGGGAACCCAGGTCTGGACACATCACTCCTGACAGGTCTCACCAGGGCTGAATAGCAAGCAAGGATCACCACCCTCAACCTGCCGGCAACACGCTTTCTCATGCAGCCCAGGATGTTGTTGGGCCTCTTTGTCACAATGCCATGCTGCAGGCGTCCTCATGATCAGACTGTCCATCAGGACCCTCAGGTCCTTCTCTGGGATGCTGCTCTCCAGCCTGGCAGGCTCAAACCTGTGATGGTATACGGGGTAATTCCTCCCCTGGTGCTGCACTTCATGTTTCCTCTTGTGGAACTTCATGACATTCCTGTTGGCCTGTTTCTCTAGCCTGTTGAGGTCCCTCTGAACGCCTGTCCTCCCTCTTCACATCCCTGACCAGTTCTTCCTTGCTTGCAAGTACAAAGTCCAGCAGAGAACCTCCTGTTGTCACCTGCTTGATCACCTATGTTTGGAAGTTGTCATGAATGCACTCCAGAAGCCTCCTATGTTGCTTATGCCCTGCTGTGCTGTTCCTCCAGCACACAGCAGGGTGGTTAAAGTTCTCTGTGGGGACTACTTGCAAAGAAGAGGCTTCTTCCAGCTGTCTGAAGAAGGCCTCATCCGCTGCTTCTTCCTAATCAGATCATCTGTAGCAGACACCCATAACACCACCCAGGCTGATCTACCCAATAATGCTGACCCATGCACTGGGTCATTATCTGGCCCAAGTCTGACCCACACACTCGTCATCAACTGCCTCATTGTCTGGCCAAGGGCAGAGCTTCGTTCAACCCCACTGCTCCCTTTCATAAAACCCTCCTCCTCAGCATCCTAGCCTGTCCATCCTAAGGAACCTGTACCCAGCCATGGAAAGACTCCAGTCCCAAGAGGTACCCCACCACACCTCTCCAACCTCAGCGAGATCATAGCCCTGTGACTGCACGTAGACCTCCAGTTCCACCTGTCTGATATTCATGCTGCCTGCATTAGCATCAGGCGCTTCAGGGAGATACCCACTCGCGTGGATCTCCCAGAAAAGGTATGAAAGCTTCTCCTTTAACTGTCCTGCAGCCACATGCCTGTTGCATGCCTTCCTGATTTCTGTGCCCTGGTTTCTATGACAGTAGAGCTACACAGCCAGGATAATGACTAGGACAGGCCAATGATGCTACATGCGCATCAACCTCTCTTCATGAAGTCTGGCTTGCAGCAGAATAACTAAACACAGTTATGCTACTAGGAAAGTGACATACCCATCCAGACACCCAGTGTAATCTCTGTTCTGCCATTTGTTTTAAACCCTCTAGCGATCACACCCATCTATCTCTTCTTGCATAGATATCAAGAGCTTTCCTCCCCAGTATCCAAAACCGACACTTTAATGCATAATATGAGAGAACTTGTTGAATTCCCAGATTCCTCAGACTCTATTAGCTAGAGAGATAGCAGCAAAAAGGACACAGCTCTGTTCTCTGTAAGGATTACAGCTACTCCAATAGCTCCACCGATCCCCTGGCAGAAGGCTGCTATCACACATAAGCATTCCCTCACAATAACAATGAACTTTTACCAGGAAATCGGGGTTTTTTTGGAAATTATATATCCCTGTTCCAGTAAAGAGGATATCACTGTAGACATCTTTACATAAATCAGCTGTAAAAGGCCCTGAAGCATGAAGTTACATTGCCCCATGCAATACGGTCATACTGATCTGAACCAGAGACAAGAAAGCCTAGTCATAAACAAAAATAGATACTGAACAAAACTTACAGATATAGTCAAGGAATGGTTTTAGTTGCTTAAGTCAAATTTATTTTTAAAACTACCACTGATTAACAGGTAGTATCTTAAAGAAGAAATCCTTAAATCAAGTACTCATTCCTTCAGCTACAAAAAGTACAGACAATTAATAAGTTAGCTGAACTCCAACTCATATTAGTTTTTATGCTCAAAGTTCACAAAAGTCACTACTGAGTTTCACAGTAAGGAATCTTACCATAAAAAATTAAATTTAAAAAGCTATTAGTTATTCAACACAGAGGTCTGAAATTAAAGAAAACTAACATGTTTCATTGTTTGACAGGCATGAAGCCAAGAGCCTGAAAGAGTACTCAAAATAGGACATATTTTCCAATGGAGGTAAAGATTACAATATAACCAACAGGAATGTGCAAGCCAGCAATACTTAACTTAGCAGTTCATGCCAAGCCATGATAGTCCGTTGTACTACTTAAAAAACACTGAAACTTGAGAAAGTGGTATTATTACAATTGTTAACAATGGAATGGAAGAACATTTTTAAACTACAAGTCACACAAATTCATTTCATATATTTATTTTTGTAGAAATAGACTATTCAGCACTTTAGGGATTTGAAAACCTGACAAAGAACTTGCATGTATCAGGGAAAAAAACCTTCAAGTTAAACACCAAATGTAAATGCTATTAGAAAGGTTCTAGTTTCTCCCCAACTATGTCCTTGTCGAGGTTATGCTGACACATTGCAAGAAACAAACAAACAAAAAAATAAAAAAGCACCAGAAAATTCACAATTTAGTAGAAAAAACATTTTCTTTCTCTAGGAAAAATACCTGTGTTTAGGATCCACTAAAGCAGAGTTTGAGAAATATTTCAGTAAGAATCCGGTCAAAGAAAAGACATACTTCACATCCCTTAAAGCTCCAACAGGGACATGGGGAACTTTAAACAGGAGTATAAATCCACAACACTGAGTATTTTTAACTTCAGTTGCAAGGAAGGCACACTAATTATTTGAAGGATCACAGTACATTTAGTTTTATCATACAGAATTCTGCCACCATCACACACAAAAGAAATATCCAGAAGAGCTAACTTGCTCAAAATCTATTAATTTATGTCTTCAGGGTCTAGCCTCTAATAAAACTATTGTTTGTAGCAGAGTCTCAGCAGAGGCTCAGGTTTCCTAGAACATCTACATCTTCTTTAGAGATCCAAATACAAGTGTTTTTCTTACCCCCCCCAACTTTGCTTTTCACACTTATCTGTAGTTGAAACAAACTAGTTAGAGAAGTCTAAGAAAAGTATTAAAAGTAAACTTTCCCACATAGTTATGCATTAAGTAGGGAAATATACTTGTTTAAATACAGCAAGTTTCACCTGATGGATCAGCAAACAAAATAAATTGGTTATCATCCAGGCATCAGAACCAGACATTGCATAAGCACAGTCTTAGGATCAGGCAACGGCCTCAAGGGCGACCTTTAGGCAAAGGAATTAACAAGCGGTTTTCAGAAGATTTGCAGTAAATACATTTAACCTAGATTAAATTGTGGAAACTATTTATCTAAGTAATTATGTCACCAGCCTCTAAGAAAAGTAGGGCTTGTTTTGGTGAAAAATTACTAGTTGAGCATTTTTCTAACTCCCCGTGGCAGGCAAAGAGCACTAAAACTGAGGGAGCAGGACAGGGGACTGCTCACCCAACGCTGCGATGGCAGGAGGGAGAGCTACGCAAAGGTACTCAAATGAGCTGCTTGTACTGACTGTTCACACTAAATGTGAGTTAGTTTTATCCTTACTGCCTGAAAAATAATAAGTGATCCTTTACTATTTTTAGAAATTAAGTCTACATTATTTAAATTAAGGCTGACATGATTCCTACAAACTCTGACCTACTGCAGTTAGCATAGGAAGGCACTAACGACAGTCAGTACTAAGTCAGCACAGGTCACTGCTATTTTCCAAGATTCCCACCTGGTATCAACACGACCTGTTCTGGAACATGGGCTCAACAGCAAACAGGGTGTTTGTGGTGCTGAATACTCTGAAGAGTTTCCCGAGCATGTAGATCTGTGCTTTTCTTCATGTGTTTGGTTATCAATAGCCAAGACAAATGCTGAATTACCTCATGAGAGAAAACAAAACAAAACACAAAGCCACCCATAAAAGTCTTCTCCAGATCCAAAATGAAAACTACCCAAAAGAGTCACCAAACTGAACGATGATGCACAAAAACCCAAAACAGAACAGAGAAAAGCTGAATTCTAACATGCACACTAAAGAGAGAGCCATACATAATACGGCATCCACACCACCGCTAGAGTTAGATTCTTCTTAAAAAACAATGATGTGGATTTGGGTCTGTTTTAACCCAAATACTGTTGTGTGATGGTGCATTATAAAGTCACAAAGTATTTAAGCATGTGCTGCATATGCATCCCATCAAAACCCCCAATGTCTCTTAAAGAACATGACACAGAAAAAGGACTACCTGAAATCCAAGACTGGCATAACACTTTGCATCCAAGAATAAGGCACACCACATAAGAGAGAAAGGTATTGTTGGGGTTTTTTGGTTGGTTTTGTTTTGTTTGTTTGTTTGTTGGGGGGGGGGGGGTTTGTTTTTCTGGTTTGGTTTTTTTTGTTTGTTGTGGTGGGGTTTTTGTTTTGTTGGGGGTTTGGGGGTTTTTTGGGGGTTTTTTTTGGTTTTTTAAGGTGCATGGCCAACTTGTCTACGTCTATTGATGGCTGTGACATTAGCTGTTAAGATTATACTTTCTGGACAGCTTTTCTAAGTTTAGTGTTTTGCATTTTTGTAATAATACTCAGCTGCTATGGTAACCAGCACTCAAACATTCACTAAATCATTCCACAGCATTAAGTCACCTGAGCATTCATCAGAATTTAGTGCAGAGCAGCTAGAATTAATAGGGCTACTTTGAAATATCATCTTCTGTCACTGCTGAAAAGAACAGCTGATCAGTTTTATTTGAATTTTCTTCCTGGAAACAGTAAAAGTTTCAAGAGATCTGTTCACCAACAACCTCTGATGAAGACACACAGCATAAGATAGCTCACACCCCACTGCAAAGACTGAGATTTGTTTACGGAACATTATTCCACTCATCTATAAGTAATAAAATGGTCATACAAAATAGTTGGACACAACAAGAAAATAATTATTCTTATGTTCAAGGTTTTTACCACAGCTTTTGCATTTCCTGATATTCCCAGCAGAAAACACAACGCTCTCAGAGAAGCTCCCTCTACCTTTCGTTTAACATACTTATCTTAAGGCTATTCATAACCAAACTTCAACACACCAAAAATACTAAAACAATTATTTCAAATTGGAAAAAAAAAATAATACCAGTAGCACTCTCAAATCCATCAATTTTTTTCCTGACACCTCAATTCAGATTTGTTTTCTGCTTCACACAACTGGTAGCAAACTAGCCAGCTACCCAGTGTCTTCCTACAGCACTTACTCCAGTTGTGGACTGACAGTAAGGTACCCTCATCTCCCCCATCAGCTATAGAGTCTGATGTGCCCAGGTGAGTCTCACTGAAGTTGGAAAAGAAACTAACCACAAAACATCAACCACAGGAAAAATGAAAATAACCATGGCAGAAATGCATATAAAATTCCACAATGCAATCACAGAACGTAACAAAAGCACCAAGCCGAACACCGAGCTTCTTCATATTCTTTCCATCCCTGATCGTTTTTTACATTTCATCATTAGTAAACAACAGATGTTGACTAGCAAAAAAATAACGGATCCCCGAGCAAGAATGAGAACATTTCCTGACAGGTTTCTTCAACAGATGCCATTTCAAACTTGGCTTTAAAGACAACTGAACTAAAAGTGACATATTCTCACTTACCCCATAATATAAGAATGGCGAACACTAGAAGAAATCATAAGTTTTTCAATCATTTAAAAATTAACTTTCACAAGTGTAAACATGCTCTCTAGCAGCCAGTAAAAGCTAAAGAGCCTTTAAGCATCTAATATGAACAAGAAGTTGTATTTACACCAGCTTGAGTTAAAAAAAAAAAGGCAAAAAAATTGGGTAACTTTTGGGAATCGGAAGTCTGGTCATCACTACTTAGATGTTTCCCTTCCATGATGCAGTTTCTGCACATTTAAAGAACCTCCAGTGAAGGATCTGGTGTTAGAAACTATAGGAAACATGACCCTATGAATTGTCTAACAAAAGTTAGTTGCTGGAGATGGCACGCTGCTTCCTTTCCAATGTTCCTTTCCTACTAGGGGGAGTTGAAGTTTCCACTCCCAGAAGATGGCCACAAAAAAAAGGGGGGGGGGTGTTAAAAAATGAAATCAACTTTGGCTTGTAATCAGCAGTACAACTGACTCTGAATTTCTGGGTGCCAGTTACAGATCTGGCTTCAAGATGCTCTTTGTGACACACCAGTAGAGCTACTCGGTGCTTGACATATCCTCCTACAACAAAAGGATAAGTAAAACCTATCTTGTAGGAAGTCAAGAGATGAGATAAAAACTTGTAAAATATGAGAGGAAACTGAATGAAAGCGATAATCTTTAACAAATAGTTCAGAGTCTTCTGAGAGAAAGAACTCCATGTTTGCCTCGTTTCCTAATAAGCAGGTTTTCATTACCAATAACCCAGGAAGTTTAGATTTTCACACCAAAATCACTTATTACCGAGTCGAACACGTACTTTTCTTCACAAAAAGGATATGATGCAAAAACTCCTCAAACCATCACCTGAAGAACGCATATTCTAGACTGGACACACAGCAACGTCTCACCAAAAGGCAGGCAGCGCTTACTGTACCCTGTTAATCATACACTTTTTACTACACTCTTGTGAAGATAACAAAAAACCCCACCAACCTTAAAAGGAGCAAACTAAAAAAATCTCACATTTTGACACCGGCTACTACTGCATGACACAACTTTTACAGTATTTGGATTCTGCTTCAGAGCTTTGTTTACCCTTGCATGCTTACTACCTCAGGCAGTAGAAGGAAGGATTGTGTGTGGGATGAGATAATGGAAATTTATTTTGCTACTAGAGGAAAATGTTAAGGCAACCTTCAATCTTCTCACAGCACTTTGTAACTTTCAACCCTTTTTCCTACCACTTCATACACAGAAATACTTTTCAGTACCCATGTGTTTTTTGTTTTAAGACACTTTTGATGAGCACATCCTTGTAAACAGTTGTTGCTGCTTGCGAGACGACTGTTTCTCTGAATTCCTTTCTCTTTACTGCATTACATAATGAGATTTTTCTACTTGCACTAAAGTATTAACTGATTAAAGATTAACTCACCCCCAGGAGAGAGAATCTCAATTAAAAAAATTCCAATCATTGTAGTCACCAAGTCAAACCACAGCTCTTCAGTGACCAACCCAACTCAGCCGCTCCTGTCCCTCCGCTAGCTCCCGCAGCCTCCCATCGCTGGAGGAGGCAGGTGTTTCGACAGGGGATGGTCGGGCAGTGAGCACCTACAGGTTCCAGTAAGTGAATGAAATGCCTTCCATGTGACACGTGGACAATAGTGATATATTTGTCAGGGGGTTATTTGTTTTGAAAATGTATGTAAATACATGAGTTACCATGTTAAGCGTAACACTAAGTGTTTACAAAACAGCAGTCCTGGAGGAAAGAGTACACTTCTGGAAATCGCCATCATCTTTCCCTGTTGATGCAAACATGCCCCAAGATTCGGCAGCGCCAAGACCTGAAACTGACCTCCCTTCTCACGGGCTCTTCAGAGCAGACAGCAGGGAACACCCCAGGGGAACTACCCCACTCAGCAACACCCTCAACTGGTTTAAATCTGTTTATCTGCTCTTTAGCAACAAACCCAGCAATTGCTACTCTTATACCACTTTGTCAAAAACCGCCTACGCAACTTCCACCGAGTTAGATAATTCACAACACACTGGGACCAAATACGCAGTCTCAAGTTAAAAAAAAAAAAAAAAAAAAGAAA